>JAULBZ010004612.1:0-14501 GCA_032360805.1 Neoturris breviconis | reverse complement strand
CCCCCCCCCCCCCCCCCCCCCCCCCCCCCCCCCCCCCCCCCCCCCCCCCCCCCCCCCCCCCCCCCCCCCCCCACGGGACCACACTCCAATAAGATTTGCATACGTCATTATTTCATACATATTGTGAGTATCCAACCGCAGTACTCGTGAAAACCTGACTTAAAAGGCGAAAATAGAAATTAGCTAGAACAATTAATTATATTGTTATATTTGCTAATTAGGAATGTTTTATCAGCTAATACATAATAAAAGGCCGTTGTAATGCCTCACAGACCAAAATAATACCGAATTTAGACAAAAACAAAATCAAAATTTCCGGTCCCGAAGTCCAAAAGTGATCCTGAGTCCGTTTTGACAAATCTTTTGGAAATTTATTTTTGGAAAAATAGGGTTAAGGGGGTTTAAAAAAGGATATCTTAAAAATAAAGGGATTTTGATTTGTTAATTACGGTATAAAGAAGTCAGCAATAAAAAAAGCATTAAGTTGGAACTCCATTTGTTAGAAGGCCTTTAAACAAATTTCATATAAATCCAGTTCCGGTTAATGTCTCCTAATGTAGGATACATCAATGTGACGTTGTTTTGATGTCGGATGCATCAATGTGACGTTGTTTTGAAGTTAATCCAGCATTGTGTGCCAACACCTGAGAGTAAATAACAGTACCACACGTTCTATCTCTTTTTGTTACTATTATTTTTTTATATTATTCTTTTAGTTGTAAGAACAGATGGTGTTTGGAGCACATGGACTGACTATTCAAGATGTAATAGCGCCTGTGGATGGGGATTACAAACAAAAAGCAGAAAATGTGATAGCCCAAAACCTTCTAATGGTGGAAAAGATTGTCCTGGAAGTTTAGTACAGCATCATGTTTGCAGAAATAAAAGATGTCCAGGGTGTATGACCTTATATTTTATAATGGATATCAACCCTTATAATTCTATAATTCCAAACGTTATTTATTTTGTAGTTCGAAATCTTTTCAAAATCTCCTTAGAGTTCCATGTACAGAACTAAACCTGTTATTTTGTTATGTAACTATAATATTTTCTGAACAACCTTTTCTAAAAAAGCATGATGTTAAAGACAAAATCTGCAACGCTTCTAAATTCGAAAAGCAGTATGCAAAATTTGGGTCCCTCCGAATATAATTTGGCATCGTTAGAATATTTCAGTTAATCAAAGTGATGGACGTTGAAGTCACCAAAGACGAACGTTTTTGCAGTTGGATGTCATGAGAGCACATTATCAATACTATCGGTGACAGAATCAACAACACTGTAGCACAGGATGAGGGAGAGCGATAAAGAAAGAACGATGTAGCTGTGAGAGGCAATATCACAAAGAATATTTCTTAGAACCTTCGAGAGAAATTGATAATTCGTATGAACTAAGACCATGCATAGTATTTGTACAAAAGAGTTTTTACGGTATAATAGACCACAAAATCACCACTACTGACTGATGGAATAAGGTTTCACAGAGAGCTAGCAAGTCTAGAGAGAAATGAGCTAGAAAAGATTTTACATGAGATAACGAAGACCACGGATATTAGCAGAACCTGGAGAGCAAGGTTTGGGGGACGTTTTAGATGCTGGTTTAGATTTACTAAAAGCTGGCATATTATATCATGAGAAAAAGACGGAAATTACAGCACATTGATAGTTAGATAAGAACCAAATTAAAAATACAACAGCCAAGTTGTGGCTTCGGAGTCGGCCTGTCAAAAGAGATGCAGGGATATTCATCCAAATTGATTCTTTCCGAAGATACCAATCAATCTATTGGCCTAGCACTATTCGTTGTAGAGTTAACCACTTTTATGCATGCCATTTTTGTCTAATACTTCCGAATACAGTTCCGTATATGGACTGTGCATTACCATATATGGCAATAAACAGTCCGTATACGGGAAAATACGGAACCGTATTCTTGCTACGGATGTGCTCTTAAACATAAAACTCTACCACATTTATTATGACCACATTATGCTGGTGGTTACGATTAGATTGTATGAATAAAAGCCACCTATTCGTAGAAAGAATATTGTATGAATAAAAGTAGAAGTTGATGATATTTATACTTATTTAGATGCTTCGAAGTATGATGTATTTTTTGACAGTAATTTTGGTAATTGGATTGCAAATGGGTTTGTTCGCAGATCTGGACGAGTTGTTACAAATAGTGGGCCAAAATCTGACAAAAGTGGATCAGGTAAGGTTTCCAGCCATCACTCTCCGTATGATGTGACAGTATTATAATAATAATAATGTGACATCAAAGCAAAAGTTACCTGATATCTCAGGTGTGACAGCACGTTTAGTCAAACTTGGCATAGTAATACTACAATATCTAATAAATATTTTCACTCTGAACATCTTCAAGATTTGCACTCTGAACATCTTCAAGATTTGTCCTCCAAACATCTTTAATATTTGCCCTCCAAACATCTTCAAGATTTGCACTTCGAGCATCGTCAAGATTTGCACTCCGAACCTCTTCAATATTTGCACTCCGAATATCTTTAAGATTTCCACTCCAAACATCTTCAAGGTTTCCACTTCGAGCATCTTCAAGATTTTCACTCCGCGCATCTTCAAGGTTTGCACCATGAAAGTAGATTCAAATAACACATCTCTACAGTGATTATTTGCTATTACAGATTTACTTTTATTATTTAGGAATGTTTGGCGTACTTTCTTGGTCAAATACCAATCAAATACCCAGGGCCACATTAAAAAGTCCTCGTGTTTCGGCACATCCGTCAGCAAAAAAATGTATTATGTTTTATTATCAGTTGAATGGTGACAAGATACGTTCCTCAAAGGCGTTATCCGTGTATTTAATGCACGTAAATGGTTTTTCTACCAACTTATTTCAAATTGGTGACCATCAAGGGAATGAATGGATAAGAAAAGCAATTACTATCATGCCACAAAAGACCGATTATAATGTATGTGCCAACTGAGATGTTACCAGATCACTGTGTCCATGTTGCAAAGATCGGATTAATGTCCGCAGTAAAGCCGCTAGAACAACATCTTCAACAAGAGTACGCGATGATTTATAATATAATATAGCTGTCTTCAAGGTTGTTCTAGCGACTTTACTGCAAACTTTGCACGCACACTCTCACTACGGTAGTTTTTTTGTCGTTATTTGTGTAACAGGCTAATTATTTGTGTAACAGGCTAATTATCTGTGAGACATGCTAATTATTTGTGAGACATGCTAATTATTTGTGTAACAGGCTAAATATTTGTGTAACAGGCTAATTATTTGTGTAACAGGCTAATTATCTGTGAGACATGCTTATTATTTGTGAGACATTCTAATTATTTGTGTAACAGGCTAATTATTACACACTGGGTTGAGTCTTTATATATTATCTTTTCTATAATTCCCCCCACTCCCCGTTTATTCGATGTAACGGTTTTTAGTTTGAGAATTATTTAGCATGTAAATTATTAGAAATTCAGAATCTTAGAAAACTCTACTTCTCTACTCTATAGAACTACCAGCTATTTATAATAATATGTGTAATACAAAACTATAAAAACAACAGTGACGTATTAAGACAACAATCTTTCCTACCAATAAATATGAAAAAGAAAACCAACTTTCAACCAATGTGACGGCTTCGTTTAAAATTTGGACGAACGAATTCGCCTACTCTGCAGTATCAAATAAGTTATTAATTTTTGTCTCAACTTGTGTTAAATACAACTTCTATGCATTTTTAGTAAAACTATTTTTGTTTTAGATTTATATCGAAGGAACAAATTTTTATGCAAAAAGCTCTGATGTTGCAATAGATGATATCTTTGTAGATAGTGGAGAATGTAAGGGCGGATTAGAAGGTATACTCAAAAAGAGCAAATAAATATTGAGCATAGTTGCAGGGTACAATACTTGAAGCTACAAGCAAACGCATAAATAAAGAGACATTTCATGAATTTTAGTGAGTAATACACATCACAAGTAGATTTCAAATGCGGATAATGACCAGGCCAAGTCTCTAGAAATCTATCTTAAAACTTAGGGCTTAAGATCTTTGGTTATTTTGCAAACTCGACAAATTCTGCAACTTAGCAGGCTCTTGGAACATATTCGATTTTGTCGGTATTTTGTTTTGCCACCTAAAATTTAAGACTTTTTATCTAAGTGAGAATTCGAAATTTTTACTCGAATTTTAACTTGTCTCAAATATTGATGTGACTGCTTGTAGGCTCAAAAATCAGTGTGTAGGAGCATGGTAGGAGAGAATATTGAACATAGTTTCAGGGTTCAATACTTGAAGCTAGGCTCAAAAATCCCTCCTCCGCTGAAGGCAGAGATTGTTTGGTTTACCAACTTTGTCTCCTTCCTTCCCTCCGTCCTTCCTTACTTCCTTCCGCAATAAATTCTTGCAATGAACCACTCCCAAAAATAGCTACGCCACTTTACACGGTAGTCAATGCACAAAAAAATACCATAAGCCGTAAGACTGTTACTATTCCCGAAGCTATAATTTCTCTGCCATTATGTCTGCATTATTTTTTGAAGCTGATTGCTGAAAGTTTTAATGAGGTAAGAATGAGGTAAGAATGGTCCAATGCGTGTAGCTACCTTTATTATCTATCCTTTTGTTGTTGCTGCTTTTACATCTCGTGTCACAGACGAACATTCAAAGTTCTCCTGTAGACTTCCTCTTGTATACTTCATCTGTCAGATTTGCTCAGTGCATAGCCTGTTCAGCCTAAACACAGACCCACAGACTATAGGACTTTCTCAGAACCACAGTTGTTTACTAGATTATTTGAAGGATGTATTTTTATTATTTTAAGTTCAGATCTGTCGATGTTTACTTCCAGTACAGTACACTACTTACACTACTTAAATTTCTAATCAGATAATTTTTGCTGTTTTTCGGTATGACATTTCATGTTGACAAAAAATTAAAAACAGTATATTACCATATATGGAAGTTTAGCGCAAGTACGCGCAATGCACAATTTGAATATGAAAAAGTCCAGAAGCCTATTGTTTGCAGCAATTCAATTTTGTAGTACATATCGTAAGGGGGTTAATCCTATAAATATAATATAATTCTATTTCTATAGGTTGCTCAGACTCAAGGAAGGACTGTGAAGAAAGAGCAAAAGCTGCAAAGTGCAATTTACGATCGTCATATCTGTCAATGAATACACAATGTTGTAAAACATGCTCAGGTATAAAGAGAACTTTTCGACGGACGTCAGACGTCGCTATAACACCGACTTTTATCCAACATTTATCCCACGTTTTCTTCCCACTGAGATACCTCGTTTTAAATTTTGAATTTGTTGGTCCAAGATTGTAAATACCAAATACCTTTATTGACTTTATAAGAGCTTATAGTTATGTCCATGGTGAGCATCAACCAATGAAATGTCTTCTTTTGGCTTCCGCGCGGAATGTTATTTGTCACAGAGGGTAATGATATCTATTAATTTTCTCTCTCATTTTTTATAATGTAGAAATATCTACACGGTAAGATCTGGAACATAATGACGTCATAAGCGTTATTAAGGTCGAGTTTTACTAAAATTTCGTGTGAAATGCAATGGTATCTCTTCTTTTGCACGAGATTGTTCGTCTAGTGAAAACCTGCCGTAAAATGATTAATATGGATGTCTGAACTTGCAACACACACTTTTGTGATGAACTAAGAACACTGAAAATCTTCAACAAAAATAAATTAAGAACTAACTGGTATCTGACCAACGCAAACAAGAAGAATAGCTCACTTGATAATTTAATATTGCAAGTTCTCAGAAAGAACTAACCTTCAACGTATCAAAACCACCACACATTTTAACTTAAAGACAAAATAAGGATGCTACAGAAGAAAACAAAATAAGAACACCGGCAAATACATTTCTTTTATTAGACTGTAAAGATCATCACAGCAATTGTGGAGCCTGGGCTAAAATTGGTGAATGTGTTAAGAACTGGTGGATGAAATGGAATTGTTGCCGCTCATGCAAAAATGCACCAGGTACAAAAACAAATAATCACGGTGGATGAGTGCTTTTTGAGTTTCAGGGCTTTTGTAGCTTCAAAGAAAAAAGTACGCTCCTCCACAGTGATTATTTATTGTTCTTTCAAACACTGGTGCGTGATTGTTGATTAAATAAATTAGACGTCAACCCAGTAATTTGTTCATGAATATATGTTGTTACTTTTCAACATGAGTTTCGTAAAATCCCTTACTCTGAACAAAAAGTCACAATAACTTCACACGCTGGTCGTGACATATCCTGGTGGATGATTAACGGAGCCTTTGATTACTTTTTGCCATCCGAGAATTATTTAATCCCGTATTCACTAAAAAGCTTGTTCACATGACTACCATTAGGCCTTCAACTTTCTCAGGATGCCACAAACTGTGAACTGTCCAAGTATGAAAAGAAACCAACCACATAAAGTGTGATTTTAGACAGAAAGTCGCTATAACGTCACTATGACGTCATCATATAGCCCCATTGTGTGTTGAAATTTCTCAGTGTCGCAACCTGTCAACTGACCAAATATGAAGATAAACCAATAACGGGAAGTACGATTTTCAGTAAGTCACTATAACGTCACTATGACGTCATCATATGGCTGCTATTATACCTTCAAATTTTTCAAGGTGTCATAAGCGATCAACTGAACAAATATGTAGAGAAACCAACATCAGGAAATACGATTTTCAGAAAGTCCTTATAACGTCACTATGACATCATAATATAGATTCCATTATCGTGGCCGATAAGAAAGTCATGCCTATAACTGTAAACACCAACTTTAGAAGACCGTCCCAGAGTCTTATAATTTACCGTGCAAAAATTTAAATTCTCCCTCAAAAACTATAAAGTCATACGCTGAAATACCAAATCAATGTATTTGTTGCTACTGCACAATAGTAGCTACTATATCTAGTGAAATAACATTTAGTAGAAGTATATTCGCAATTACGAGAGGCATTGGCTGTTCAAAGTTACAATACAATAGCTTCCTTTCTGTGCAGCCCCTGAACAAAAGAAAAGTTAATGCATTGCCACAAGTTTCAACTGAGCAGGCCTCGTTTTCATTATTTGTGGATAGGTCTATTGTTTTCTGTGTTCAATAAGACAGTGTGAAAGATTGTTGAATAAGGTTTTCCATATATGAAAATACACAGTCCGTGTACAGTAAAATGGTATTATGGGACCTTTTGAAGCAGTCTCTCAAATCGTGTAAAGCAAAATAGAAAACAATGACTTTTGTTTGTTTATTTGTTTGTTTGTATGTTTGCTAACTTCTAACCTTACTTTCTAATTTTTTTTTTTACAAAACATTATGTAGGTTGTACTGCTACTTCTGATTCCCATTCAAGTTGTACCAAATGGGCAAAAGAAGGTCAATGTCAGAAGAATCCTAATTGGATGCTTATAAAATGTTGCTACTCGTGTAAATTATACGGAAGTATCTAATATCATCCTAATCCAGTTGTATGCACGTTGTTATGGAAACGCACCATTTTCGTAAACATAAATAATAGATTTGGAAAATGATTTTGTTAATGGTTCAGAAAGTCAAAACTGAATATTTATTTTGCGACTACTTTATGAATCAGAGCAATTGCATGCTTCTGCAAGATTTGAGTTCACACCGCACTCCGATCATACGATCATGGTTGTAGAGAACTGGTACTGTATCTTCGCGAAATAAGAGTAAATAATCACTGTGGTGGAGGGGATATTGGAGCATAGCATAGTAGAATTGTATCTTATTTTTTACCTAAAATTAATATTTTGCATTTCTTCTTCAACATTGAATTTTTCATCGTCATGTTTAATTCTTTCCTAACGGCACCCTTATATACAATATTTAAAAAGTCTTTCTATTGACCAGCTTCCTATTTCTAGAGGTACTGATAGCCACAATATTATAGTATGAAAATATTTCTCTGATTATTCATAGGTAACCCAATTAAATATTTTAATTTTATGTGACAAAATTTGTAATATCGGGAGGTGACGAAAAAGTGTATCAGTTTATTTATGTGATAGACGATTGCGGACGATATACATCACGATATACGTCGTATATATCCATTACCTTATTAATAGATATGAGAATCCTATATATTAATACGATCGTTCGGATCTTTGTCTGTCTGTCCGCATTATTCCTCCGAAACCGCAAGACCGTTTTTCCTAAAATTTGGCACGGTGCTTGGAAATTACTTGTTGCAACTCATGGGCTAAGAAAAGAATCTTCGAAAATGCGCCTTGTCGATTTGCCTCGCTCATTTTGGGGACTTTTTGAGGATTTTTCTCCTGTAAAAAGAGAACTGCTACACTGTCAACTCTCCAATTAGCGGACACCTTCGGTGTAGAGAGTTTTGCTCGCTAATTAGAGGTGTCTGCTTTTTTTTTTTTTCAAAAGATCTCTGGTTACTTTAAGCTACTAAAGAAGATTCAAAGGCGTGGGATAGTGAAGAGCATTTGGATTGTAAGTACGAGGAAAGATATAAACATGACGAGTTTGCTGTAGCAGTCTATCGTAATGACCTCATATAGTTTGACATTTGCCACTTAACTTTTCTAAGGCAGTTTATAAATTCTTACAACTCCCTACTACCACAGTACGTCGCAGTGTCATGGAATAACGTGTAAACAGAGGGGCGGGGTATGGACTGGAAATTCCTGTAACATACACGCTCCGAAGATCACAGAAGGCAATCGAGTGCATAAAGAAAGCGAGAACTCACCCGTACCAACAATATGAAGAATAAGTGTTAATTTTGGAATGGTTTTTTTCCTAATTTAAAATTAGGAAAATTCAAAACGTTTGAGCATGATATCATTTTTATTTAAAAAATTATGAACAATTTCATTTTTAAATTTTATTTTTTTAATTCAAAACGTTAAAACCATATCTGATATGATTATTCGCTGACCTAGCTCCATTAAGGGATAAAAATTGTTGTCGTCCTGTTAAATAGGACTTAGATTGTGCAAAATTTGGCTTCAAGTGACCATATGGCCCATGGATAATGCTTGATTTGATGAGAGAGTGCAGGTGAGGATAACGATCTGGATCAGGAATTTCGGCGGAGATAACAGAGTCAATATCGTCTGGATCTTGTAACTTGTCCTCAACGGCAAAGTGAATCAGTTTGTGAGCATGACGCAGATCTCGCTTTTGGAATTCAATCACTTGCACACGTGCAACAACTTTATCCAAGATAATACAAGCAATGAGATGGTTTATAAGCTCCTCCAGTTTCTTCTTGAAAACTCTTGCTAACAGATCAGGTCGGTTGTAAGCTTGTTGACCAGGTTGCAAATGTTCAGTTACCTTCCTTTACTTAACCCTATAAGACCCAGGCTTTTGGGGGGTCTAATAACCCGGGGGGGGGGGCACAATGTACCACACCCCAATAACTTTCGAACTACTGATCCTTTTTACTTGAAACTTGGTCACAATACACCCCAGGCTCTCTACTATCCGAAAATGTAATAAAAATTTGCATAAGTCATCATTTCATGCAGAAAATGAGTATCCATCCGCAGTACCTGTGAAAATCTGACTTAAAAGGCGAAAATGGGAATTTAGCTAGAACAATTAATTATATCGTTATATTTTCTAATTATGAATGTTTTATTAACTATTACATAATAAAAAGCCTTTGTAAAGCCTCGTAGACCAAAATAATAGGGTAAGATCTGGTTTTGCAAACTTTGAGATGATGATCATAGCATCTTGGTACATTTGCTGGAAAGACCGTGGACTACCTTAAAATAAAGAAGGAAGTATCACCGGAACGTCTGGTTGAACATCATCAGGTGTACCAGGAAGTGCATTTGCTTGATTGTTCAGGTGATCCATCAAACCGTGATACTTATTGCTTCTGAGTGGGTCCTGGTTTCTTCGCATAAAGTCCAAACGGCTGTCTTCAACCTTGATGTAGGCATCAACCAGATACTGTTTAAACAACTTGTCTCCACAGTGGATGGAAGAGAAAAAATGACAAATGGAAAGTTGGTAAACATAAGAATGCAACAAAGTCCCAGTATTCCTACCATTGATAGCGTGATGTATCTTAGGTAACCATCCTTGTTTTTCATTGAGAAATAGCAAATAGTACATCATAGCGTCACAATGATGTAAATAGTTAGGCAGTTTTTGAGTCTCTTTGCTCGAGAATGAATGCCCACCATCCCAACAAAAATAGCAACAACTTCCTCATGAAGTGGTGCGTTGTATCTGCGACAGTGCATCACTATGTGCAGCAGTACGGTTCTCCTCAATCTCAACCTCAGCCGTGTTTGTGTATGCAGAAGAGTAAGGACTATATCTTCTAATGGGTGTTTTGATAGTAGTCAACATCTCGAGAGAAAGACCGGAAGTGATGCGATTTGCCTAAGAAAAGCATTGGCCGCTTCTATAGGTGTTTGATTTGGTTGAGGATGGAGAGGTCCTGCCTTATGAAATATCTGACCACAAACACGATAGCTTGGTGGACCATAACCAGAAAGTTGTGGAGGAACCGTTGCTTGCATTTGAGCAAAGGCAAAACTTTTATTAAATTTACGAATATTATCACAAATGTTTTTAGAATCAGGTGTAACAGCAGTAAACATGTTGTTATAACAAAGTCTTGTAACTGAATGGCACGATTAAGAGGTGGCACGACTTGAATATCTCTCTGCATCTGCTTCAGCTGCACGAACATCATGCAAGTACGCAGCATGTTGTGGTAACCTTGAAGATCTTTCACAGCATCTGTTTCAGCTGCACTAACATCGTGCTAGTACACATCCTGTTGTGACAACCTGGCAGTTCGCTGTGCAACTGTGTCGGCTGCCTGATAAGCACGTACCCAAGAGGCATTTTTACGATTACTACGATGTTATTGACGTTAAAAGTGCTCTTTTTTGCAAGGCATAGCAAAAAAAGAAGTTAGTAGATCAGGTAGGAAAGGAAACAGATCAACACTGTATTAGTAGTATATCAAATATAATATTAGGTAAAATAGTTGATGGAACAAAACTCAAGTAAAGTAGATCAACTATATAGAATATTTAGTGGTTAACATAACCATACTATGGGTGTAGAGGGTAGTTCAACCAGATTAATGTGAGCTTAACAACTAAGGGAAGAGAGGGAGGAAGGGAGTGGGAAAGGAAAGGAGGGTTTAACTAATAGCTTAGTTTAACTAAAATGAATTTATTGGGAACGTGAGGGAGACGATCAATAAGAGTATTTGACAGTTGTACAACGACAAAAATAAGGTGTAAGAATACTATCATAAGGCTACACAACGTAACATTTTATGCAAGGCTTACCAATGAAAGTTTAAAGTTCAAAGTTCAAAAACGATGAAAAATACTGGAAAGGAAAGACAAAGGCTAAACAGATCATGTTTCAACCCCAGTATTTCCTTGAGATAAAAACAGTTTTATGGGGAGAACGAACGCAACAAAGCTGATGCGCCTGTCAACTTGATTGTACGAAAGAATTAACGCGGAAAATACGCCAATATTAAGATCCATCAGAATTCGTTCGCATGATATTCCTAAATAATTATTTTAAAAATATTTTATTAGTAATCCTGGTGTTTGGTTTTGGATAGTAAATGTTGGAATATGTAATAGTGTACGCTCTTTCCCTTCCCTGGTATAAAGAACTATCGGTTATTGATTTTGCGGGTAGTAAAAGTGACGTAATGCAAGAGCAGCTTCATTCCTTGATTTTGCTCGCCGTTATTTATATGATATATCTTCCAAGTTTGTTATAAGTTATATATTATGACTGAAATTCTTAATACCAACATCAAAGATACAGTTGTGGTATGGTTATGGTATACACGTGATGTTTTTCTGATGTCAGCAAACTTTTTTATTTTTTTTTTAAAATGTTAGACTTTTGCAACTCTTGTGCCTATATTAAGAATCATAACTTTTGATTGATAAAATATATATTAATTATGTTTTCGGATTCAGAAAGACAATTGAATTCTCTTTCATAAGCACGGAAAAATAATGATTTTATGAAAATTAGTTCATTTGACTATATAGTGTTCCAAACTTATCAAAACTATTATTATATGACGTCATTAAGGTTGTTATCAATACTATTTATATCAACTGGTTTATTTTATGATAATAAACAACCGGTAATATATTCATAATCATGCCATTATCCAATTCTAAGTTATGACGTAATAATTTTATAAAGATTTGACTTGGATATCGGTCATTTGTGGGTTTCTGATGTTTATCTAGACAAGTATTGAAGCTATTGATATGACATTTTAGCTACATTTACATCTTTATCATTTCTGAGTAATTATAAAAAGTTCGAGTGGGAGTAAGCATTAAGGTAATTTGTGCAAAAAAACAAGCGTTTTCCAAATATTATTTAACGATATTACATTAGTGAATTTCCATAACATATAGTACCATTCCATACCAACTAAAACATGTTTGATATGCAATGCCAAGTGTTCATCATAACACCCTATGCAACCATATTCAAATCCCTCCATGCGATATACATGATGGACAACAATTTGTAAGCATCCAAGTATTTATTTCACATTCGCCACTTTTGGCCCAATTTACACATCCCGCGTTCGATTCAGTGGTAGCAGTACAACCTACATAAAGGAAACTTAGATTGAAATCGCTAGGTAATAGTATAACTCTTTGGATGTGTAGTAATACGTTATTATGGATATTTTCTTTTTTACATTTATGTGGCATTTTTACTATAGCAGCTGCATATACTTGCTTGTTTTCTTCCGCAACCTTAGATCTGAGTACATCATCAAAATTTGATAAACATACGAAAATATTTAATTCGTCCAACAACCAATTACTACATAGTATTTTTGATCACTTAAGTATGCGTTATGTTTGATTCATAACTGCTTTATAAATATTCAAATTAAGGACATTATATTGATTGAAACAAATTACACCCTTCCCTACCTGGTAAATTGCTGCATGATAGACAACAGTTCCATGTCATCCAAATCCTGTTTTTAGCACATTCGTCAGCTTTCGCCCACTCGGCGCATTTTGTGTAACGATCCTTGCAATCTAATAAAACAAAGATGGCTGTCAAGAACTTCCCATAAAATCCCATAAATCAAACCTAACCTCCGAGCATAAGCCCTCTTTTTTACACATATAATCTTCGCCATGTAATGTATTGATTTAATGATGCTGCGGCATTCAGTAATAATATGAGAAATTTGTGTTTATAGATTAGCCAATGAGGATGCATCTTTTTTAGTGCCTCGTCATTCTTAGTTATCTACTGTATAGTTATGCGTTCCTTCAATAGGTCCGGATATTTCTGTTATAAAATCTCTTCAGAGTATTAAATCCTCATTGCCTTCCAAAATGCACACACCAGTGCACTGTCAACGCATCACATCTATCTGCTTTTTAATGTAGTTATAAGGTATTTGTGTTGCAATAGCCTTAATTACGTTCTTTGCACCATTTCATTAGGTATAGCTTACAAATTTTACGAAAAGATGTCAAATAGAATTATATGAAAAGTTACTAAGTTTCAAGTTGATAGCGTTAGTGAAAATAAAATATTACACAGGGGACTGTATTTTACACAACCATATCAGTTCATTTAACAGTTGCGCATGCGTACTTTATTGCTAAAGTTCGGGATCACGTGTTATTATTTGCTCATTTATTTAGCAGGGTGTTCTAACAACTAAAAAGATAACGTATTGTCTTTCACCTGAGCATGTTGTGCAACATTCTCTATTCATTGTAAGATATGTTGTTGATAAGGTGCACTTTCCATTTTTAGCATCGTCTTCACATGTTTGAAGAGAGTCTGTGCAGCCTGTTAAAGTAAGTAAGAAAAGATATATTACATATGCATTTATTTTATATGGAAATGATAAGAACAGTCCAGAGGTTATTGACTCTATACTAAAATGTACTATTGTATTTCGAGAGACTTGATATACTCTTAAAGTAGCAGTTAACACATGCTTCGAAATACACCAATTTGGTGTTTTCCCCAAACTTTGCTCCACCTAGCATTCAATGTTGAACCTATTCTTTGCAACACACAGTCTATATATGGGAATACACAGTCCGTATATGATAAGACATGCCGTATATGATAATACACAGACCATATGTGGTAATAGGCAGTTTATATATGGTAACACACAGAGCATACAACGGTCCGTATATAAAGATGTCTATGGTAATGCACAGATTATATGTATTAATACATAGCTTATATATGGTAATACACGGTCTATATAAGGATGCGTAACATTATTCATACTTACCTTCTAGTCCTTTTCTACATTCTCCACCATCGATATAAATATCATCAATTGCAACATCAGAACTTTTCTTTGGACCAGCAGTAGCTTCAAAATAAATCTGAAATGCAAAATGTTAATCCGTATTTTACATAGCAAATACTAAAAACGCTAGGTAGTAACGACCCTAAC
>JAULBZ010004611.1:0-13530 GCA_032360805.1 Neoturris breviconis | reverse complement strand
AAAAATCTCTCCTTCACAGTGATGACCGGCTGTTATTTCGAGCCATGCATCATAGTACTATGCATTAATAAGAATGCTATAGTGTTCCTATATTTTCATGGTCATGTATTTAAATATACGCTTATAAAATAGAGAATATACTATAAACATATTCTATAAGTTACAGATATATTATAGACTATTACATAGATAGCCTACATTTATATACGCTACGTGTATATAGTAAACAGGTTTTATGCATATACTAAATGTAAATAGACCATGTGTATATACAATCTTGAACATCAATACTATAGACAAAGCAAAATTTTAACTTAGCAAAAAAGTCTATAATTTTGATTAGCAAGATGAATGGCACGAAAATACGAATTTGTTCCAAAAGTCTGGGTACTAGGCTGCTGAGAACAACAGAATCCGTTGAGTTTACAAAAACTCCTAAGATCTTAAGATCTACTCGATAAATCTCTGAAATAAATCTCTGGGACTTCTTGGGGTCGTTTTCCGCATTTTTGTTTTACTTGTGGCGTGTATTGCTCGTCGAAATTTGTAAAATGCTGTATGTATATAGGCAATACTTATACAGTAGACTCCAAGGGAGACATAGAATTGGTTCGTTAAATTGAGAGATTTCTATGAACCTTTGACTTTAGAGCTTAACGCTTACCCTATTGCTAGGGTTATTAGGGCTAGTCAGCAAACTCTAGCGTTAAGGCTAGTCAGTATGCGTTATTGCTAGGGCTAGTCCAGTCTATCCCTTTGGTTAGCGTTATTAGGCTAGTCAGTAAACCTTTGTGATATCTTCTTATTTTGAGAATTTGATCAATCTCGTTCCCAGGGCTTCTTGCCTTTTCTTTTCAAAATACAGAATCCGTATTTCAAAAAGGCAAGAAGCCCTGGGAACGAGGCTGGAATTTGTTTTCTACGAAAATCAAAACTAGCTAATTCTAGTTGCTAGATTATCGGATCGTGATATATAATCACATAGACATTGAAACGTGCCGCATTCTTTTTTTCTTCCTTTTTTTCACTGTTGAAAAGGTAGCATGGTTTAAAGCAATGGCTAAAAGTCAAGGCAGTGGTACACGCAATGTACGACTCCATTAGCGAGATATATTGCAAGTAGATATAGTTTACACTTTGCTAGAATGAGTAGGCAGATTTATCCAAATATTGAATAAAGTTTAAAATTTTCATTTAGGTAATTTCTAAATATCATCATCTATGTATGGTATCACTAAGGAGAATAGTGTTCTTCTTCGTATGAAATAGACGTCTTAGATCGAGAATAAAAATATACATATACTCATAAAAAATGTTATTTGCTTTTACATTTTTTACACATTGGTCTTTCACAACCAAAAACGATCTAGAAAAAAATCTATGCTTCCACCTTTCTGCCGCTTTTCTCTGACATAAGAATTGTGCTGAATAAGGGTAACTCTCGTCTCTGCAAGGAAGTATCTGTAGACGGAAAATGGTGCAAACTTTGTTGTTGAAAGTTTTATATAACTCTCCACCACAGATGCATTCAACTTGTGGAAGAGAGTTGTTCAAAATCTCATGTTACTCTCCACCACAGATGTTTTCAAATTTTGTATGCTTGTGAAGGAAAGTCTTTCGACATGCAAACTGTATCTTTACTTTCATGTGATAACCAGCAATAAAAAAAGATTGAATAAATAACAGCAAGTTTAAGGCACCTATTCTTTGCATGCACATACGTGAAAACTCTACGGAGGAAATTAGTAAATTTGTGCTCTTCTAAATATGCAAATTTTCACATTCTGCGAATGGTCTGTATTGGTCTATCCTGTCCCAATTTTAGTTACTAAACAACTACAACACAGTATGATACACATTAAAAGCAATCTTGTTCACGCATAGATGCGTCTACTTTAACATAATCTATTGTGACAAACACAAACGGAATACATCACATGTTTTAAAGGAGTTTCATCATGTCTGGGTAACCTAAATCCTTAAGTCCGTTAGGGCTATTCTCTTATTTTAAACTGGTAGACTGTTTCCAAACTCTGGTCTGATTATTTAGTATTTAGTCTGAAGCAATCCTCAAAAACCAACAGTGATTATTTCAAGCACAAGTCATACCCGTTCTTGTTTGTGTCTATTATCTTCAATCTCATGACGTCAACCAATCTGTACCGATAGCGTCTTTACTGCAGACTTTGAACAAGTTTTTGCCCACTGAGGTGGAAATAGTCCTTATCATCCTTTATTTACTTGTAGTGGTTTCTTCGATCTAGATTCTTTGATGTATATTTGTCAATCAATAATAAATAAAATGAAAGTTTACAAATTGTTATTGTCATTGTCAATTGTTATTATAGGTCTTCTTCTTGTGATTTAAATATGTCTTTTGTCTGGTAATGCAGATCTTATTCAAGATGGCATAAGTTGATTAAAGGATGGTCTATGTAGTTGGTAATGTCTCGTAATGCATAACATTTGTGAATGGAGTTGCATTGAATGGTTGTTTGCACTGAATGGTTGATTTTTGTTTGTGGTTATAGCATTACAATGCGTTGTTTGGTTTTCTTCGTACTGGTATAGTTTCTTTGATATAAATCCGTGTTACCTAAAGGAGATTTAATACAAATGTTGCATGACATTTGATATACATTTCGATAATACATTTGTTCCATACTGGTTTCCATTTTTCTGTTGTTGTTGTTCCTGTTACATGTACCTGTTATTTCCAAGACAAAATCAAAATTGACGCTATTAGCTATAGACTATTTCATCATCGGTGTGAAGTAATTCAGCTTATAAGAAACCTAAAATCTCACATGCAAATCTTAGAAAGTATGGTAATAAAAGTGTTCTCTCATGTACAACCAAAATCATTCTTCTAAAGTAATAAAATAAATTAATAATAAATTAAAAATAATAACTAGAAAATAATACATGGTAATTAGGAAAATAAATAAAATAATAAAAAGTGCCATAATGCATGGTAATAAAGGTGTTCTTCCATGTAACACCAAATTATTTCTCTGAAGTAAATAAATAAATAAATTAATAAAATAAAATAACAGAAAATAAATAATACATCATAATAAAGGTGTTCTTTCATGTAACACCAAATTATTTCTCTGAATACATGGTAATTAGGAAAATAAATAAAATAATAAAAAGTGCCATAATACATGGTAATAAAGGTGTTCTTCCATGTAACACCAAATTATTTCTCTGAATACATGGTAATTAGGAAAATAAATTAAATAATAAAAAGTGCCATAATGCATGGTAATAAAGGTGTTCTACTATGTAACACCAAATTATTTCTCTGAAGTAAATAAATAAATAAATTAATAAAATAACAGAAAATAAATATTAAAAACTAATCTTTTATGTGACACTTAATTACTTTTCTGAAGTAAATGAATAAAAAAGTAAAATAAAAACAGGTATAAGTAAAATAAAATTAATTTTACTGCAAATCACACCACAAAATGTAATTCATTTGAAAGTAGAAAATAAATCTTTTCTTAATAGCCAAATATTTATTTCTCCCTTTCCCAGTGGGCAAAAACGTTGTTCTAGCGTCTTTACTGTGTACTTTGAACAAGATTTTGTCCACTGGGTTGTTTCCGCGCATACACTACATCAGGAAGATATTCTTAAAAGGATTCCAAGGTAAAAATACGAGTTGATCTTATTTTGAAGAGCTTAAAAAATAAATTTCGTGTAAAAATCTTAAACGGTTCTCAAGCTATTGCGGTTTAAAGAAAATCATATTGCATTTTAGCAGTTACAATTCACACATGTGCTTATTAGAATGTTCTGAAACTTGTGGTCAATATTCCAGAAAAGATCTGAGAAAATTTTAACCCTATTCGGGCCGCCTCTCATATTTATTTTCATAACTATTGAACAAATGAATGGCTTATTATGACTAAAAAAATTTGGGACTTTTCATACAATTTATCTAGGATCATTTTGATTTTTCTTTTCAGTAACTAGGGATAATATCCCCTAGCAACCATATTTTTGACAGGTGGTAAAAAAAACTTTCAATTTTTTTTTTGCACCACCTGTTTTTTTAATGATGACGTCATCATGAGTAATGACGTTATCAGGAAAATAATTATGCTAAAATGTTAATTATGAGTTGACCTAACTTTCTGGAAAGTTTCAATGCTGCAGCATGTTTTCATCAAAAGTATGGAGGGGGAGGGCTATTTTAGCCCCCTTGGCCTTACAGAGCCACCAAAAGGCTCAGCCTGAATAGGGTTAATAAAACTTTTCGAAACGGCTGCTGCAAAAATTATGACATCATATTTGAGTATACCATATATGGCAAGGCACTTTATTGCTAATATTCCCACAAGTAAAGCAGCTTAGGGCTTAAAACTCCACAGTAACGTTTGTTAGAACAATTTTCCAAATTGTACCTTAGTTATTTCCAGGCCCCTGTGCATTTTAGCTTATTGCATAATTTTATCAAATTTATCACATTCTAAGGATTTGTCTGTGTATATTTGAATAATAAACAATAACTCATTGTCTGTATAAATCAATGTACTAAGTGAAAACATAAAGTGACCTGGAACTAGTTACAGGTACCATTTTGAAGAAACAAACAAACAAAAACTTGTTTTATCCCACACTACTGCCAAGTTTATGCATCAAGACATATTATTTGTTTAGATAATCAGCAATAGCACCTGCTATAAATATATTGTACTCGAATATGTCATAAATTTTGCATAAATTACTGGATACCTGTTTTTTCAGATATTTTGAGAACCGTTAAAGGTTTTTCATGAACTATAAAGTAACATTATTTATTTTTCAAGCTCTTCATTTTGAGATCGACTTACATTTTTTTTTACCTTAGAATCACTTTGAAAATTTAAGTTCTTCTTATTGTGTAAAAATATGAACTTAGGCAGCCTTTACATGGACCCCTAAACGAGTTTCAAAGTAAACGAGTTTGCAATTGATTAATTTCTTTGCTACGAAGAAACCAATCACATGCAAGATCGTTTAGAATGAAACTCAATTAGGGGTCCATGTAAAAGCTGCCTAAAACAGCAGCAATCTATAATGGCAGACAATGAGGAGAATCCATTAACACGAATCAGAAAGACTTGACACATCCACATTTCATCTATTACTGGATATAATACCATTTGCATTTTGCTAAAGGAGCTGCACACCACCACTCTGGACATCTCGGATCATCATCCTCCACACTTAATTTATATTTCTTGCTACCTCACTTAACAAATAAATATTTTACCAAGGAATTAGTCTGGTTATATGAAACATGGAACTTCATAATTACCAAATCACACACACACACAGGCCAGACCGGAAAGAGATAGGAATACTGAACAGCTATTAGCCTTCATCAGCAGTGTATACCCAACAATGATGTTAAATGATAGTACCTCGACTATCAACAGTAAAGACATGTTATGTGTAGCTAACCAATCAAAACAAGTGACACACCTGTTTATATTAAATTGGGTTGATGCAAAATTTAAGATATAAATAAGATCAGTGTGCGAAAAGAAACCACCAAGAAACAGAAAAATGAAAGAGATCACACAGTGAGAACTTACCTTTATACCAGCTGGCAAAAACTTGTTTAAAGTCAGCAAATTAACGTTAGAACGTTAGTTTGCTGACTTTGAACAGGTTTTTGTAGGTAAAGATATTACTTGTCTATGTAGGCAATACGAAAAAATATTGCCCTGAAGGTGAGTATTGTCCCGAGCTCGTGAAAGCAGTATGCATACTGACGGTCAATATTTTTTTATATCGTCCGAAATAAAGAGGTAATAATATGGCTCATTATTGTTTCTTAATTTGATTGTTTTATTCTATTCCTCTGAAGTAGATCCTTCGAACTTTGACCACACTCGAATACAGAAAATATACATTTGAACTTTTTTGTGTTTTTATATATATTTGAATCTTTCTTTAAATACTTCTAAAATTTTGAAGAGCGAAGAAAGTAAATATAGTTGCATGGATGGTCTTAGGTTGAATATCATGGGGGATATCAGGAATAGAAATTGAACTACAATCATGGTCATGAAGGGAAATTAATTCAAAAATTCCAGATTTCAACTTTGACAAGAAATTTGAATTTGTTCTAAAAGCCTGGGTACTAGGCTGCTAGAATCAACAGAATTTGTTGAGTTTGCAAAAAGACCTAAAATCCTAAGTCCTATGTATATTACACTTCAAAATTCACAAAGTGGGCCATAATTTATGCCGATGTAAATGTAAAATGTATCTATTGCACAAACTTAGAAGAATAAAACTTAATTGTATAAGGCTAGCGATCAAGCAAGATTACAGCATCTGAGCAAGAGATATCTTGTGTGATTTAGTAGTTAGTTCAAGTACCGAAAATGACTGAATAACTGTCAGAAATGTCAACATCTAAGGAGGCAGATATTCAGCAGGGACCCTTATTTGGCAGGGGCACCATTTATTTGAGTCAAATAGAATAACAAAAAAAATCAGATTTGCAGTCGCAACATGATTCTTAAGTACAGTAAAATATTGAATAAGCGCACAGTGCACTTATTAAATTTTACAGGTTTAGGGGATGTACTTATTTGGAGGGTATTGCTTATTGGAAGGAGTGCTCTTTAAATTAGTTTGTAAGTAAAAATATATATTTCCTCATCTCCTTCCAAGATAAAATCTTCTGAAGATGTGTCCTCCATGTCACTTTTAGTGGCATTGTTGAAAGAATCAGGGGCATTTCCATGGGAATTGTATATATATATACTGCTATCAGATGTTCCTCACAGCATGAAAATTTAGTAAACCAAATTATTTATTTTATTTGCTTGCTATTCTCTGGCTTTAATGGGGTGTGCTTAATGGTGGGAGTGCACTTAATGGTAGGGCGTGCGCTTATGTATATAAATAAATATTAGCTTCTGCGAAAGTTTATGCCAACAAATCTTTTTGAAATAGCTTAACCATTTCCACTTTCAAAAAAATCCCTTTTTTGCTGATACTCAATTTGACGAAATCAATAATCTTGCAATGTCGATACTATATTTCAAAGATGCTGTCTTGCCTTTGCAGTCCAGTGGACCGAAAAAGCATCGGACCCATTTTACCCGATACTGGGTCCTGTGTGGACAGGTTCACAAAAATTTTTGTGAGTCCTTCCAAAATGCCACCTCGAATGCTGGTACCAAATTTCAAAATGGTAGCATATCAGCAACAATATGTAATAAGAACAGTCAAAATTCAGTTAACAGGCTAAATATCACTCCTCCACAATGATTACTTAATTACTCTTATTTCGATGTGTAAAATGTGCTTTCTAATAGCAAAGCACTTACCATAGTCTTTGGATCAATTCTAAAGTGCACAGCAGCATTTCCCAAAGATAAACTTCCATTGAGATTGTCAAGACCAAGTGTTTCAAGTGTGTATGGATCCAAACAGTGAGGTAGGTGTGTTTCATAAAGAGACAGAATCTAAAAAGTGGTTAAAATAAGAAGCTCTACTAAAAGATCACTCATACGCAGTGTTTATTCCTATCTTATTTCGACCACTGACTATTTTTTAGTTATGTTTTTGTCCCATAATTCTCATAGTGGGCAAAAACTTGTTTAAAGTCCACAGTAAAGATGCTAGAACAATGTTGAAAACGTTGTTCTAGCGTCTTTACTGCAGACTTTGAAAAAGGTTTCGCCCACTAGGCTACACTATTATAGAAGATAATACGTATATTCTAAAATTATCACTCAATATCTATTTTTTCCCAGGGTTTCTTTATATATTTGGAGAAAAGAGGGAAATAAATGTTTTATCTGTAGGCAAGAAACCCTGGGAACGAGATTAATTCGATAATTACTCCAAAGATTAACACAATATTATCCCTGCTTTGAAACAGGTGTGCTTACTAGTCTTGATGACCCAAACAGAATGGCCAATTATCTTGTTTTAAAGGCTCCTAAACTCAGTTAACATATAATGGATGTACAGCGGTCGGCCAGCTAATAAAAACTGATTAGTTTCGTAATATCTGCCTAAGTGCTTATGTACTGTTTATAGTGAAATTTTTGATTGACTTTTCAGAAGTCCTGTTTTTACCCCCAAATTTTAAGTGTCCCATAGTTACACTGTTTGATTTAAGTTTGAAAATGGTGTGGCACTTCAGGAACATGATCTAATAAAATAGTGGGCTGGTACCAATGCTGACACCTAGTGATATCAATAACACATCTAAACCTTTTTATGGCATGTACCTTTCCTCCCCAGTAAAATGCATTGGTGTTTGACGGATTTCTAAATTTCAACCGTGGTAATTTTCCAGTAAACATGCCAGTAATAGCATTAAACGTGTCCTTAAAACTGTTCCGGTTTTTACTTCCCATTTGTCCAGGATAAATGAATCGTTTTGCATTCTCTTCCTCACAACGATGTTTGGATTTAACAAATTTTGAATGAAAATGAGCTTTTCCATCAACTAAACTAAGTTTACACACCATGCCATCACCATCAATTGCTGGAAATAATATCAAATTAGTTTGTCAAAATAAAAAGAGCTTTTGACCAAAACGCTTGCTTTTTTTATCGTTCCTTAACATGATTTTCCTGCATATTGTATATCATACAATTTGAAACATCTTTAAAGCTAAAAACTGTACCCAAAAAACATTTATCTACAGGTGTTGTCCGACAATTATTTTGAAGCTTGCATGCCATGGCACAAACTAGTACAATACCATAGGCAACATTTACACGAGTTTCATCCTAAATGATCTTACATATTTGACTGATTTCTTCACACCGATCAATTGCAAGCTGGTTTAGGGTGAAACTAATCTAGCGGTCCATGTTAAGGATGCTATAGAAAAAGTATGGAATTATTTGCACTTGATTGTTTCATAGCGTGATTATAACACTCTCCTCTACAGATACTAAATGTGCATGCTTTAGCCTCAAACAAAAGAAGCACACCATAAAGAAAAGACATACGATGCTTAAGCTTAGTTCCATATACATCATTTACTCCTGGTCCATTTCTTATAAAAGTTCCATGTAGATCAGAAGGGATGCAACCTTCAATATCACAGTCTGGTATCCAGTATGACTGCTCATGCTGATTATTCCAACCTTTTCTTGCTTTCACAATGTCAAGCATTTTTCTTTTTTTCTGTAAGAATATACATAAGGAGGTAATACATAATAAAGAACTTTTCAAAGTTTATAAGTTACACAAGGACACTCGAGTTAGAGCTAGTGAGGAGAAAAAAGCTTCAAAATTGGCAATGTTTACAGTGTGTCTCCTCGTCAAATCTCAGTGTATCTAAGGATAATTCTTTCTTCATTAAAGCTGTCCTACTTATTAACAGTTCTATGATTTATCTAAGCTGTAATTATCTTTAGGCTGTCCATATAAACATTTAAAATTAAATTAAGGATATTAAAAAATATTCCCAATTAATGAGGTTGTTAAAGATTTCAAAAATATCATAAGCTTCCGAATCCACGTGATTGTATCCAATTGCTATCATCATCTTCATCAATCGGCTCCATATAACCGATCTACTACTGCTATTGGGATGAAACTTCATAGACCTGTTGTCTAGAACATAAACATTGTAAATAAAAACACTTTCCGAATAACAAAACGGTGGTCATGAGTAGCATTTTATTCAAGTCGGTGTAACATATAGTACAAAAGACTAATAAAAACAGTGTCATATCCAGGGCTTTTTTGGGCATACCTGTTTTGACCATATAAGCTTTCATTTGGGCATTGAAATAGTAAAAGATAACTTTTCCCTATTTGATGGTTTATTTGAATGGTTTAGGTAAGGCTAGCCTTTTTCTGATACCAGAATTGATAGATAAAAAATTTGGGTCAACAATTTGGGCTCCCATACTGTACCTGTATATTGATATCAAAATTGCCCTGGATATGTCCCTGAAATAACAACAAATAAAAAATAAAAAATGTTGGGAAAAAAATTATATATATCAAAGGTACAGTATTGAGAGTAGCCTACCAAGCCAAGTGAAAGTTAAACCTAAGCACATAAATATGATTTGCATACACACATTGATACAGTGTTTGAAATATATCTTTATAAGAGTGTAAAGTTTCAGGTCAAATAAACAATTGGAACACCTTTTTCAAGGTAAAATTATGTCAGATCAATGTGGAGGAGAGTAGTGAAATTTCTTATCAAGGATAAACACCTTAATTTTACATGGCATTATGATTTCATGTCCTTATTCAGTTGGTAACGTTTCAGGTCAAATAAACAATTGGAACACCTTGATCAAGGTAAAATTATATCAAGTCACTGTGCAGGAGAGTAGTGAAATTTCATATCCAGGAGAAACACCCACATTGTACATGACATTAAGATTTCATGTCCTTTATTAAGTTGATAAAGTTTCAGGTCAAATAAATAATTGGAACACCACTACTGGGTAGTGAAATATCATAGCCTGAAGCAATGCTCAAAAATCGCCCCTCCACAGTGGATATGAATTGCATACACACATGATACATCATAGCATTATGTACACACCAAATAAAAATAGAGAATGCACCTATGTTATAGTATTAGTTGTGCTTTTAAAGACTTGTGTATAGGTATGTATATATGTATATGCATTGTGTAATAAGATATACACATAGACTAAACATTAATGAAATTAAAACGATCTATTATCTTCCTCTGTTGAATTGTGTATTGTCATTTTATTTCTAATTACCATTGGGAGTAATTATCAATATTATAAAAAACAACTTTTACTCATGACACTAATTAATGTTTTATGATCCTAAATTCGAGAAAGTCAGCAAAAGAAAATTTCTAGCCGAAGGAACTGGGGTTTAGAGGCGTTTTGAGAAATTTGAGCACATTCTGCCTCTAGATTTCCTTAAAATTGGTAACTCTCCTTAACTTTCCTTAAAATTTTAACTCTCTCTGTCAAAGTTATCATCATATTTTTCCAAAAAAACTACAAGCATTTATTTGCATGTTCACCATAGTTATGCTACCATTGTTGATAAAAAAATAGTATGCTGATCTCCGTTGCAGACGCTATAACATGACAATGAATGAGCCTAAAGGCCATTTTCCGCCTCAGAAAATCTTCAACGGAACAGAAATTCCAAGTGGGCAATAACGTTAGAACAATGTTCAGTGATTTTACGTTACTTTAATGACTTTGAACAGGTATTTGCCGAATGGGAGGATTAGCAGACGAGCTTGTTGCTGACGGTATCATTTCCACAAGAAAACAGGAGAATTATGAAGCTTTCCAAGTCATTTTAATGAAGAAAACTGGAGAATTACGAAGCAAATCAAATCAATCCTATTTTAAATAAACAATTCAACAGCCTTTTCGTTTTCCGTAAGGAAAGAACGAATGAACATTGTTTTAGTCGTTAGTCATTACGAAAGTACATGTGAATAGGGCTTTTGAGTTGTAATTGCACACACAAAGCAAGGCATTTCATTGCACTTTTCGTTTGTTGTAGTGCAATTGACAAACTTTGACTGTGTGACACCCATGCCAGATATTATTGTGGGTTTAATATTTGATTTTATAAGTGTTGATGTAAACTGTTTTACTTGTTCTAGGTCTTCTAAAAAAGAAAAGCATGTTTGTTAAAGGAAAAAATTTATTTTTTGGATTAACGTTGTTTTGGGCACCCAAGATATATACTGTATGTGCTTAAAATCGGTATACAGTACCACTGTCTAAATTGACCTAAAATATCCCCTGTTAAAGAGGATAACATTAATATTTATTTCAAAAAATGAAGAAGGAAGCTTTCCAAAATCAAAATGGAGACTTCAATTCTTGAAATTTTAAAAATAATTTTTTTAAAAAATATCACTTTATATATCATCCCGAAATACATAAAAAAGTTATTTTTCAAATGTGATTCTGGTCAAATCCTTATAAACTGAATTCAAAATATTTCTAATATAAGTCAACAAAATCATGAGAAAATAATTTTGATGAATGTGGTCAAAGTCTCTTTTATTCTAAATCTAATTAATATTTAATTAAATTGACATTGTTTTTAAATAAATTTGTTTCCTTCAAAAGCTCTATTTTCATTCAGAATGACATGCGTGAGCTGTGACGTCATTGGAGATAACTTTATGTTTTAGAGAAAATCTGCGCTACTGTATAGTAAGAAAAAAGGTTATCATACACTCAGGAAAGTTTAGTTTATATTCTTTAAAAATATTATATCTAATTATTTTAAACGTTGATAAATATATTATAAGATGGTTTATTGTGCTGCCGTAGGTTGTAACAGTATTACAAATAAAAGTAGGAAGAAAAGTGGTGATAAAAAAGAAGATATTGCTTGTTCGTATAATTGAAATGATAAACCATAAATGTAATAATAAGGACTCGTAATCGGCAGCTTCCAGGAGGGTTTAAGTGGGTGTATTGACCAGTGGTATCGAAGCTTCATCGGACCCTAGATTCGATACCACATTGTTTTCTGCATAAGCACTTTTAAATGAAGCGTTAGACAGATTGTGTTTATTGTAGGGTAAACAGGCGCTCATTCTACGTGGTGTGTGGGGTTGGGCGCAAATAAAGTTTGTTACCTTGTTAATAGTGGCGAATGTATGTGAGCGTGTTCTACGACGTGCAAAAAATAGCGAAAGGGAAGAATGTGCCTCGTGAGAGCGCATTAGGTGAGAGAATGTCACTCGATGTGAAGGGGAGTGGGTGATTGGTAGAAAGAGGCTATTCTCATTGGCTGTCTGGGTTGTGACCATGCTTGGTTGGAAAGCCCACCAGGGCAAGGAAAGACATTCTGTCCCATGGTCGGTGTGTATATGTTTTTTGGTTGTGCTGCGGTACGATGTAGGCCGTGAGTGTAAGAGATTTATTGGTGCATATGCATGAAAGTAAGACTGGGGTGAGTAGGGTATATACATGGGGAATGGGCTATGCTAGGATATTAATATCTTATCGTATTGGGGAGGGTATGTATGCATTTAACCTGACGCCGAAATGAAAACTCACGTCTCACGACAGTGTGAGCAGACAGTATTTTGTGTGAACACAGTGTCTAATGTAAATGGGCCTGGGTAGACAAGAGAATCGCAGATGCCAGGTGAATACTCTGATCACTAGACTAGGTCTCTCGATAACAATGGGGTTTCACATACAGTACATGTACGGGTGAGTCATAGAGAGTGATACCTGTTCAAAGTCTGCAGTTAAGACTCCAGGACGAACGTTGCTCTATTATCTCCACCGCAGGCTCCAAACAAGCGTCTGCTTTATGGGATGCCTGTGTCGGCATTGTGGTGGGCGAACACGTTGCGGTGAACCAACTCGTTCCCAGGTGTGTAGCATGGACTGGGCGACTGGTACTGGAATCCCAGGAACGAGGACTACGCGGAGGAGTGATTTCGAGCATTGCCTCACACCGGCTAGCCTTAAGCAATGCTCAAAATTCCTATATGAACATGGGGAAACCTGTTCAAAGTCCGCAGTCAAGACACCAAAACATGAGAT
>JAULBZ010004610.1:3383-14506 GCA_032360805.1 Neoturris breviconis | reverse complement strand
GTATATAAGATTATTTTTGCATAAATTTTAAATCTACGCATCGAAGATTATTTTTGTGCACTTATGGGCCACCGTAAATTGTACATACGTACTTACTATAGTTAATGGAATTCTTTACGTTTTACGTGGTAGTGACATTCTTGAGATTGTTCTTTTTAAAATTTCGCAAACAGAATCAGCATGAGTGTGTTTACATTCTTGTATAATATAAAGACCAGATTAGTCACGAGGTCAGTGTAATTTGATACCACGGATTTGGTGTAAAAATGGTCAGTAAAATGTTATATGCTAAAAGGATTTGGTCAGGAATTTATTTGCCCAATAAAGTTAAAGGGACAATTAAATTAGCCTGGACTTTTATTTAGCCTAGTGTTGCTTACATTTGTCCCGCATCAAACTGTATTTGTCCCACAACTAAGGTTTGTAGTCCTTGTACCGCACTCTCCTCCGCAGAGCCTAACGAAGGCAAAAAAAAACCAACAAAAAAACATCTGCGGTGGAGTGCCATAAAATAAAAAATAAACAAAATTTGACAAAGGTGGAACTCCTGCTACCTCTACTAAGCTTTACAAGAAAAATCTCTTGAATTAAGGAAGAAGAAGTTCAGCGAGTTATTACTGTGGGAATGCGAGATATTGACAACCTCTTTCCCAGGGATTCTTCTTTCTTGACGTTAAACGTCAAGAAAGAAGAAGCCCCTGGGAACGAGGTTGAGATATTGCAAGTAACCTAGTACTTTTTGAAGAAAATTAGTTTATGTCAATGGGCCTTTGCAGTTTTAGTCCGTACACCTCCGTGAGGTTTTCCGAAATGGATTTTTCTACATAGCGGTGGGATTTCGGTTCGAGAGACAAAGGAAATCTGAAACGAATATATAATTTGAAAGAGAGGCTAATTTCAGAGGCAAATTCTGGAGAGTGTGCGATTTCCGATCCAAAAGAGTATTTAAAGTATTAGACGGAGAACAGAGAGTGGATATTTAAAACGGAATTGTTAGAAAGAGTTCTTGTAGCGATCGAAGAGACTGACTCCCAGTATAAAACCGAGCCATTGCATTTGGGCCACTTCAAGTTTCTGTTGGTCTTGAGCTGATACAGTCCAGGATTCTGAGCCATACAGGAGCACAGGAATGAGCACTGTTCAGAATCTTCGCCCTGGTTGAAATGTCGGTTCTAGCAAAGAGCGGCTTTTTGAGGCGAGAAAGAGGTTGCCTTGACTACATGAGCCACGATCTTATATGTGCAGTTCAGCTTGTTGACTACAAACATTGATCCGAGATACACAAATATCTCCACCTGTTCATTTTTTCTGTCCATGTAACATTAAGTGGGAAGTCAGCATTAACTTTAGTATTCCTTCCGCTGATGTTCAGATCAATCATCCACTCAGACTTATCCAGGTTGTTGATGTATGTCTGGATATGTCCCTCAGTTTCTCATAAGTATGATAGATCATCGTCATATCCAAGGTCTGTGATGGGGAGGTTATCACTGATTATAACACCATTGCATCCTCATCCTCTGGTGGCTTTCACAAGTATCCAATCCTATATGATGTTAGAGAGGCAGGAGGATATCTCACAGCTCTGTTTACTGTCACCCATGTTCTGCTATCCTGATAAAGCACCTTCATTACCTTTATTAGTTTTTGTGGAATTTTGAGTACTAACACAGCTGCCCATAGTGAGCCTTGATGAACTGAGTCTAGATGCTGCTGCAAAGTCAACAAAGACACAACTAAATTCGTGCCTATTCCTGATAAGTCTTTCAAAGACTTGGCGCAAGTTGAAAATCTAGTCTGTACACCCCCGTCCTTGTCTTAATTTAGCCTATGCTTTTTTCTCAGGTTTGCTTCATACAGTGTAGCAATCCGACTTCTGATGATTGAGGTAAGAACTTTAGCAGCAATAGCAAGGAGACCGAATCCACTATAATTGGAACATTCATTATTTAACCCTTTCATGAGAACTGATAGTTGAGTTTTTCCAATGTTAGGGCACCGTTTCTTGCATCGAACATTTTTAAGCATCTAATTTACTAATCGCTTCACTAGTGTTTTGAAATCCAATATGGAAGATATATCCTATGATATCCAAAGCAGCAACCTCTTTCCCAGAGCTTCTTGCCTTTTTGAAACACGGAAGAGCAGCTTTTCCGTGTTTCAAAAAGGCAAGAAGCCCTGGGAACAAGGTTGCGGAAATAAAAGACATACGTGTGAAGTTATATGATTAAAAAAGGCCTTGACGAAACTTACATTCATTAATTTTTTTTTCTCACGCCGCTTACAAGACCGCTAAATTATTTGTCCTTTATTAATTGCGCTAATGTAACACAACCGTTATGTATATATGTGCTAATGTAACACAACCTTTATGTATATATGCTAATTCATCATCGATTGATATAAGGAGATTGATCAGATCAAATAGCTATCATATTTTCCGATAAAAAAGATCAGGAACATCTACGTCAGCATATTCAAAGAAGCACTTTTCACGCAAAAGAGAGAAGAGAAAAGTACTGGAATGAGATTGAATATTTAAGACAAATTATCTCTTTAGCCCCGTGCAATCCTCGGGGTTTAATCTAGCCATTTATCCAGGCGAATTCGTTCACGCAAATTATACGAAGCCTACGTTGGTTGAAAATGACGCCACTGTTACCAAGATAAAAGAGTATGAATTCTTGTGGTGTTTCGGATTGTCAATCTGCCAAGAATTCATCAAGTTTGCAATTAACTTATAGGAAATCAACCGCACAATGCTTCGATATCATTCCAAGAAAACAAAACGAACGCTCTGACGATGAATTTACGTAGTCACGAGATTAGGGTCCTCTTATGAAAACAAAAACAAACCACATTATGAAATCTGATATAAAGAACGTTCCCAGTTGGCAAAGACTTGTTCAAAGTCGACAGAAAGGACGTCGCGCGTCTTTACTGCGGACTTTGAACATGTTTTTGCCCACTGAGTTTATAAGATTCCACTATCTGTAGCTAAGGTACACCGCTAGAAATTAATCTTTATTGTCAGCATTTAAAGGTCGCTATCAGTAGGAAATCATATGTAGTCAGTTAATACTTCATACTTGATAATTCGGTTACTTCAGAAACCTAATGGGATGATGAAACCAAAAACATATTTTGATATAAAAGGAGTTCCAAGTAACCGAAAGAAATTGTACTAAGGAGCCATTTTCAAAATTCATTTCATCGTTTCATAAAGCAGCTGTTTTAGAAGTCAAAATCAATAAATTTGAGAAAAATATATACGATGAAGCATGGAGGTAGGTACCTCCATAGATGAAGAGTGTTAAGTCAACGAGCTTGCAATTGATTGGTTTCTTCGGTACGAAGAAACCAATCAATTGAAAGATCGTTGATTCAGCACTCTTCTTCTGGGAACGAATTTTGAAGATGATCCCTAAAGGAGTGTTCAAAATAACGAAAGTTCGAAATAAAAGGATGCCATTATTCTTGCTTAATCAACTTTCAAAGTAAAAACCGTTTCATTTGTTACCTATTTTTCATTTCTTCGTATAAATCTTCAATCTCAGCATCTTCTGATAGAAGTGGTTCAAAACGAGCGCTAAGCATTTTTGCTATCGTTCAAACAAACTTCTTAGCAACAACATGTACAGTTTTTGAAACTTTTTTTATACATGCATACGCATATGAGAATATGAGATATACTGAGTTCCATCAATTTGACACGGCAAAATAAGTTTGCATAAAGCCTGATTCAGACGATGCCATTGTAAAAAAAAGTTATTTGAATTGAGCGTTTACGGTAGGATTGACCACGACCAGATCTGGCCACGAGCAGTTTATATTGCTTAATACTTTTGACTGTTCCGTAGCTAAGTAAAGATATTTTGCTACGCCAATGAAACTCTTGGACATCAGCCTTAATACAAAAATCACCACAATACTTCTAAAGTCCATACAACCTCATCCCCATGACTTAATTTCTGCTGTATGGCGTCAAGAAAAAGTCCTGGTGACGAAAGATTGTTTGTAGAGAGAAAGAGATGCACAGTACAGTACTGACAAGAACAGAATATAATAGTTTTGTGTCGTGTAACACCAGCTTAAGCAACTGATCATTTATTAAATTAACACCCTACATCTCCTTTGGATAACCTCTAATTTCATAGAAAACGTCTGTTCATTATATTCACAAGACCACAAAACTAATGTTATTGCATTATTATCCAAATACATTTCAGGTTTTCCAACCGCGTACCCAGGGCCACAACGTGAAAGCCTACCGAATAAGATCCCGTATAACTCCGTATTCGGACTGTGTATTACCATATATGGACCATGTATTACCCTATGGTAATACATGGTTCGAAAGTCCGAATTTGAAGCTATAATATTCTTGACCTTTTGAAAAACAGAAAGCTTTTGGTTTTCAAAAAAGTCAAGACGGCCGAGGTACGAGGTTGCAGCTTTTCATATTTATATATCACAGCGTGGAAGACAACCGCATATTCCCGTATAACGACTGTATATTGCTATAGATACAATGAATAAATTGAGCTATAGTGGATAACTAGCCTGCCATTTCGACATTTCGCTTTCTGCTTATGGTCTACACACAATGCATTATATTCTTATATGACCGGGTTCTCAAAAGAGAATGGCGATGATAACATGTCCCACATAACAGTGAAATAAATCCAAGATGGCGTCGAAAAAAGGTACGAAGCGGCGTTCCTTCTGCATTTGGTTGATTTATGCCTTCGAGAGCGAAAAGATGTTAATTTCCATTTTCATTGTTTTATGGAATGTTTCTAGAAGATCTCTAAAGATTTATTTTGTCCCTTGGTTGAATTGGATCCAGGAAAATTCAAGATTTCTGTCAAAGTTCTTTCAAAACGAAAATTCGAAGAGCTTTTTTGTGTCTGTTCTGTGTTTCATATTCAGCGATGTAAAATCAAATAAACTTTAAGTTACGGTCTTAATCCTTCATGAGTTTGTGGGGTTGTCTAGACATGTTTTCAATGCTCGTAAAAAATGTTGTGAAAGTGTAGGTGGAATTTAGCTGTTGTGGTCTCATTCGAGCTTGTATTCGGTTTATTTATATCTACAAGTATTGCCTAGGTATATATCTTATAGAAGGTGTATAAAAAAGATGCTATTATACCTTACTATTTCCTGTTTTTGGTGCCAAAAAAACAAACATGTGAACCTTTTGGAAGCGCCATTTTGTCTTCGGTTTAAGCGCGAATTATTTTAGTCGAGCTGCGCATGTGTGAATTGCTTTCCAGAAACTGAAAGTCGTAGTTCTGACGTCATAGAAATCATATGGAAAAATCGTCGTTTGGTTATAGACCGAGCGGCTGAGCGATTTTTTTCATCAATAAATATTCTTCGTTACTCATGTTCCCATTTCTTTTTCACCAGAATATTTTTTTGGAGAATCCTTTGTAGAAACAAACATATACAAGAAGACCCATAATTAAAATAACGGTCACCTAGGGAATAAAATAGTTTAAAGTCAACAGCAAAGACGCTAGAGAACAACGTTAACTTTTCTACTAGCGTTTGTACTGCTGACTTTGAACAGTCACCCGCCGATAATGCCTTTGCATTCTTATATTTACGACGCATTGTTATGTATAATTTTCTGATTTAAACCATCTTCCTCCAACATACCCCAGATGAAGAAAGTTATGTTGCTGTCGTGGACGTGTTTTTTTAATTTAAAACGAAAAGTTTTTTTATTTTTTTTTTAGGTAATTTGCAGCAAAACGCAGAAACTCTAGAGCGTTGTTTTAGCCACTCCTGCCTTCATGCAATCTTTTGCTGTGTCTCAAATGCGAGAAAACAGTTTTTTCCGAATACAGTTTTTTTTCAAGTTTCTGTCAAAATAAGGTTTTATTTTAATTGATTTCTTTTTTTTAGATGATTTGCAGCAAAATGTAGAAACTCTAGAGCGTTTTTTTTTGGCCGCTCCTGTCTTCGTTCAATCTATTAAAACTATTTTACTGTTTTGGAAATGCGAGAAAAACAGATTTTTTCGAATTAAGTTATTTCTGTCAAAATAACGTGTTTTTGAATTTAAAGCTAAAAAGATTTCTAAACGTTTTTTCTTTTAGGTAATTTGCTATCAGAATTTTTAAACATACCTCGCCTGGACTGTTCCAAACCCCCATAATTATTATTTAAACACTATTATTTTCTTGATGACGTCATCACTACACAGGTGGTGGGAAACACATTTTGGTGAAAACGATTTTCCAGCAAAAATAAAATAAAAACATTTTTGAGATTTTTTCTTTACCACCTGTCAAAAAATTTGGTAATTAGGCAAACTATCCTTAGTTACCAAAAAAATGTCTTGAGATTTCTAGTCAAATAAAAATTTATAAAAAAAAGTTTACAGGGTCGCACATTGTGCCCGCCTCCCCCTCTCCTCTGGGAGGTAGGGTTAAAGGGGAAGTAAACGCAAAAATTATTTTTCAATATAATACCAGACATATCTCAAATAACATGTTTCAAAACTCCTTACTTCAAAATTAGAAATGTCTTCTATGCAACTGGCTTCAATGGCGAACAATTTCCCGAAGAAAAGGTCACCCCAGTAGACAAAATCTTGCTCAAAGTCCGCAATAAAAACGCTAGAACAAAGTTTAAAACATTATTCTAGTGTCTCTACTACGGACTTTGAACAAGGTTTTGCCCACTGAATGCTCATAATTCGGTAGTCTTTACCCGTCTTGGTTATTTTGAGGACTTCTGGTAATAGACTTCTGGCAACAACTTGTTCAAAGTCCGCAATAAAGACGCTAAAACAACGTCGTATGATGTTGTTCTAGCGTCTTTACTGCTGACTTTGAACAAGGTTTTACCCACTGGGTATGTCCATACCTTCGTTTTTGTGATGAACCATGGTCCGTCATGTCTATTGTAAATTATTTTCTTAACTTAAATTCTGTATGATTAGAAAATAATAATCGTTGAATCTCGCTTCTTAATTTAGCTTTTGAAAGCTTTCTTCACTTGTAAAACCGATACTATATTCAGCAAACATAAGTAAAAATTCAACAACAAATCGAAATAAACAAAAGATTGAAGTTTGAAATTAAATTTTTATTATCATACTTTTGTCAAGATTTGCTTGAACAAAGAGTACACTTTTAAGTTCATAAAAGAAATCGTTGTTTTTGTTTATATATTTATTTTCTTATTTTTTTTGTCTAGAAAATTCTTATTTACCATCAAATATTCATTAGTTAGAGCATTAGTTAGAGATTAGATTGATGTGTGATAATTTCACTGCTTTGTAAAAGTGTAACAAGTTTTAATCTAGCTTTAGACTCTCGGTAGGCAACCGGGTTGAGAGAACCAAGTGAAAAAACACGCAGGAAGTGCCGTAAATTCCCGATTCCCGATAGCCTTAAACCGATTATTCTCTAGTCTAAACAAGGTTCGGAAATAAATCGGAAAATTAGGGCGGTTTCCTTTGTTACTTTTGTCCTTATACCCGTGGCTTGTGAATGCGATATGACTCTGCAGCATCAAATAAATAGGGGGTAGAAATAAGCGTGGAGGAGTTGGAAATACTTGTAAACTTATAAAGCGGTGGGGTAGGGGTGCGGGGTGGGAGGAAGGGCGTTCCAAAATAAGCGAGAGAGGGGGGATTCCTGTAGTTACTAAATAAACATGATAACAGATAGTATTAATATCGCTAGTTCCAGCACAGACTGCAAAAACCTGTTCAAAGGTTTTTGCCGGCTGGGTTGTGAGTGGACAAATTATTAGGGCCTGTCGATAAGTTCTAACTTCGCATCATTTCGAACTTGTATTTTAGTTTTTGAGCGAGTTAACTGATTTATGTTATTGTTTATTTCCTAAAACTCAATAAGCCGGGGGGATTCAAATTTGCGCGGAGGGGTGTGTGCAAAATTAATTAACTTTATTCTGCAGTATCTTTATTTGATATACGTTTTTTTACTTTTTTATTATTGTTCATGTTATTTTCTAGAGTGGACTATCGTTTTGTGGCACTAGCCTATTGACCTTCGCTTGTTTGGCTTTAACCTCGATCCAGACGTTTGTTTCTACCAGTAGAATGTCTTCTTTTGGCTTTTGCAGCAATTTTTCGCCTAGTGAAAATCAACCTTAAGAACAGGTTAACTCCTTCCCAGCCAGCAAAAATCTGTTCAAAGTCAGCAAAATAACGATAGAACAACGTTTAAAGAACGTTGTTCTAATGTTATTTTGCTGACTTTAAACAGGTTTTTTGCCAGTTGGGTTTTGATAATGGCCAGTCATATTTGAACTATTTTAACAGTTTTTCTTTTTTCATATTTTTCTCAGTGTGCAAATATTTGTACAAAGTCAGCAGTAAATACGCTATAGAACATTGTTCTAGCGTCTTTACTGCGGACTTTGAACAAGTTTTTTGTCTACTGGATTAGATTATGACCTCTTGACATTCTAAATATTTTCGTCATGCAAATTTTTCTTATCAACAAGCAATGTAAATCTTTCTCTATTATTACCTCTCAGAAATAAGAAAAAGAACGAACGAAAGGCTGTTTAAAATATTGTAAAAACGGGAGACCCCTCAAAAAAAAAAAGAGATGCTGGTTTTATCAGACTACCAAGAAGGCAAAAACCCGTTTAAAGCTACATCATTGGTCCATCGTGTTTCTGTAAAAGTGTACTAACATGGTATGGATGTGTGTTAATGAAGAACACAAAAAGCAGGGCCTACGAAACACTTTCTTTTCTAGTGTTATTGTGTGGGCGGGGACATTCCAAGTTTTGTATAATCATTGGGTGTGAAATATATTTCAGTCTGTAAGCAAAGCGAACGGTTACCGAGCATTAGCTCGTTGGCAGTTTCAGCTGGGGTCAATGGGGGCGCTGTATGTCCCTGGAAGCAGCTGCAATTTTAATGCATCTAACTCCTGAATATAGATAATTCTGTATTGTTTGATGATACATTTTTCTACCTCAAAAGATATAGATCAAGCACGTTTTTCTATCTCATTAGTTTGAAATAAAGGAGAGAGATATACTCCAATCCCTCACGTTGTTGTAGTAGGGTCTGGACACGCAATGTATTTACTTACATATTGTCCATACTGCTGCTAAAACTCATGTTGACTTGTTTATTGGTGAATAATATTTTACTTTTCCGCGTGCTATCATATAGAAGAAATGTATCACATACACTTAATGTGTCAAATTTTTTAAAGCATGGTTTACATTCCGTAGCAGTATTTTACTTTAGATTATTATAAAGTTCTTACCCTGTTATGGCATGGTTATAGGGAGGTACAATTACAAGTTTGGAAGAGACGTGTTGTCTTTTACGAGCGAATAATCCGATCTACTGTTGTTGTATTCTTTTCAAGACGGTGTCCAGCTTCGAAATACATTCATAATCAACAAAATAAACGTTCTGATTTATGCCAGGCTTTAAAATTACTTTAAATTATGGTAATATTCAATTTAAATTACTTTAATGAGCACGAGTTGTAGCAATTAAATATCGTTAATGATGTTAAGGATTTCCTTCTTTGTGATATATTTATATCATTAATGTCTGTCTTCTCCATTTTTAGTCCTATTCCGGCACAACTACCTATTATAAGTAACTTAATAAAATTTTACGACTAAAAGGCGTCCTTGGAATGAACTATTTTACCTGCGTTTCTCCAATTTCTGAACTTGATTGTTTTAATAATATTTCTAATTGACTTTATTATGTCCCGGGAAATTATAATTTAGTATGAGGAAATTGTACATATTATAAAGTTGTACCGCTTGCCTGTCACATCCTAATAAGCAAAAACTTGTTCAAAGTCAGCAGTAAAGAGGTTAGAATCACGTAGTTTGACGTTGTTCTAGTGTCTTTATTGCGGACTTTGAACAAGCTTTTGTCCACTGGGATTGTACAAAAATACCAAATATGGCTGCAAAAAGAAAAGAATTACTTCTGGTACGTAACAATTTCTCAACGTAAAAAAGTCGCTGTTTTGACGTTCTGACGTCAAAACAACGTCTTTATTATGTTGAAAAAACGTCATGTGCGGCATGGATGATTTGGCAAAACGAAACTAACAACTTCTCTTCTTCGTCCTTATACCTTCGACCTTCCTAGGTTTTTATGTTGCCTTTATTTTATTCAAGGATGATAAGCTGCAAAAAGATAGACTTGACTTGCAGTCCGACGTTATCAGTCTTTGGTTCAACAGCTCTGACTCACTGATATTCTACTCGAATTAACCCCTAGTTTCTAGTTTAGCCTACACGCGCGAACGTACATTCCACACGAAAAGAATGGGGAAAAAGAGATCTAGTTTGATTTCCAGACCATCTTGAGAATAGATCTATCTCAGCAGGCACACAACGTTGGATTAACTTTTAAGCAACGGCATACCGGCGTCGAGACGTCGTTTTGACGTTGTTTCAACCTTGATCCGACGTCGTGTGCCTGTAGGGAGACGAGTACTGTTATAAATAGAAGTGTCAATAGTCACGAAAAAACTATCAAAGTTGGCATGAGGATGTTTGATCGACGTCAAAAAGATAATATGGGACACTTGTTGTATGGTTGTCGTTGACGATAATATATAATCTCAGATTAGTTTTCCGGTTGCCATAGTGAATGAGATATTTAGAACAGATTGGATATCTATAAAGGACCACCGTTTCCATGGTGTCTTCTCTATATATGAAAAAAAATTAAGAAGCACTTGCTCCAGTCTACTGGGCAAAAAACTTGTTCAAAGTCCGCATATCATAAAATTTGTGAATTTTGAAGAGTAATACACGTATTTTTTCATAAGCAGCTTAACTTTTGACCTGGTAGAAAAGTTGCTTAACAATGGCCTTAAAATTGGTAGAAAAGTTGTAAAATGGTTGTTTAACAGAAATTAGGGAAATTTTGAAGATCCATCAGTATCCCCAGCTCATGAACTTCCTGTGTTAGTAGTATAAAAATGAATATTTCATTTTTCAATCTCGCTATAAAGGCAGAGATTGTTTAGTTTACCGATCATGTCTCCTTCCGTCCTTCCGTCCACAACGAATTCTTGCAACGAATCACTCCCACCCGGATAATACATAGCACCGCATAGAGAATAGAAACGTAAAAA
>JAULBZ010004609.1:0-10557 GCA_032360805.1 Neoturris breviconis | reverse complement strand
TCATTTTTAATTCAAGCTGCTGCATCACTTACATGGTTAGCTATCAAGTCTTTTCGCTGGTAGGTAATAACATTCGTTTAGATATCCAAGTTCATTTTTAATTCAAGCTGCTGCATCACTTACATGGTTAGCTATCAAGTCTTTTCGCTGGTAGGTAATAACATTCGTGTGTAGATATCCAAGTTCGTTCTTGATTCAAGCTGCTGCATCACTTACATGGTTAGCTATCAAGTCTTCTTGCTGGTAGGTAATAACATTCGTTTAGATATCCAAGTTCGTTCTTGATTCAAGCTGCTGTTTCACTTACATGGTTGGCTATCAAGTCTTTTTGCTGGTAGGTAATATCATTCGTTTAGATATCCAAGTTTGTTATTGATTCAAGCTGCTGGTTCACTTACATGGTTGGCTATCAAGTCTTTTCGCTGGTAGGTAATAACATTCGTTTAGATATCCAAGACAAAATTATTGACATAGCTGTAAACACTAACAACATAAGTTGAAATTTCAATACTACAAGTACCACTCTTAAGCTTTTGATAAAACTCGATACAAAATAACTCAAGTTATTTGTTTGAAGTCGATGATCAAGACTTGTATCGATTGGTATTCAAGCATCAGTTTTCTGTCAGAAGAGAAACTAATTAATCAACAAATCTGCTAGAAGAGAGACTTAATCATTCATAAATAAACATACCGTATAAGGTAAGGTTAGATTTTTTTCAGTTTCTGGGCAAGTGATAATTGTGTTTTATACAGGCTATACCAAAGGTATATTAGACTGTCAACAAAGTAACATTAGCTAATGAATTATTTGAGGTGCAATCATAATAAAATCGGTTTCATATAAACAATTTAGTCGCATCAATTATAGCCTGAGCTCCAGACCCAACCACTACGAGATTGTGGTTGGGACTGGAGCCCAGGCTGCATCAACTATTGTAGTACTGGGCCAAATTGTTCGAAAGAGGATTAGTTTAATCCTCGATTAAATTTTTTTTTTACAACATTTGATTGGTAGGGAGTAGTTTTAATCCAGAGTTAATCCTAGATTAGCGTTAATCGGCTTTCGAAACAGGAGGTGTTGACTGCTCAAAGTAGAACTGGTCGCAATGCAACAAGTTTGTACTTTGAGCAGCCAACGCCTCGTTTTCATGTATTTATGAACGGGTATATTCCAATTGAGGTATGATCATTTTATTTCTTTTTAGAGAGATTATCGCTCAAACAACTAACATTTGATGGTCAACTAGAGGGATTATTATGGATCATAAGCCAACCAACATTTGGCGCTTAAATATTCAAAATGCTAAAACCTTTAAACAATCAACATTTGGCGCATAAGCAACCAACAATTGGCGGTAATATGCTACTTCATATAGATAATGAGAATTTACACAAGTCCTACACAGAATAAACACTTTTTTCTCTATTTGCATTCCAACTCGCATGTCCACTGTGAATAAAGTCCCATATTTCCTTTTTAATTTGCTAGTTTGTATTTTCCTCTCTTGATTAGTATCTAACTCGTAAACTCAGTTATCCTCGATATTTCGATAATATTATTTACGTAGCAAAATAAGACTCGGGTCACAAATCCAGCCAGCAACCCAGAGTACAAAGTTGTACTATAGGAGGTGATCACAAGTGGATTGTTATTGCGAGGATATGATAAAAGTTGATTCGAAGTGATCAAAGAGGTGGTTTACTAATGCAAGTTATGACAGTGATTCGGTCGTATTTAACGATGAAACATTAGTCCCCGATAAAGAATAGTCGCTAGCATGAAAAAGGTAATGATATGACGTCAAATTAACGCCGATTATATACGTCGTTTCGACGCCGAAGTCTTTTCGACGCTAATTAGACTAAATGATTGCAGTTGCTCTCCATTAGTTCGTACCAACTTAGCCGAGTATAAAATAAACATAATTTCAAGCATGAAACTACTATCATATTAGTTACTATCATAGACACTTCCGTGTTCAAAAAGGCAAGAAGCCCTGGGAACGAGGTTGTATCGTAGTAGTTTCATGCTGTAAAATTATGCTTATTTCATAATGATCATTGATCTAAGTAGAATGATAATATATTTTAACCTGAATTTGAAAACTATCAGTGAAAGTATTCTCTCTAGATGTAATGAAAGTCTGTATAAACGCCGAACATGAAATACGCAAAAATATATCTGATATCTACCTTAGCTATCTGCATTTTAAAAGTTTACTCTACGGTATATAATAAGCGGGAGAGGACGCTTATTAACTTTTGTAAAATTTTCCACTCCACTGTTCTTATTCCAACCCCTTCACTTATTAACTTTTAATCGGCTATAAAGCTGCGCCGTAAACTCACTAAAAAAAACTAAGATTCACGTTCAAAGTGGAATGAAAATAAATTGACTAATCGACTAGTCCCTTACAAATTACCCGCTACACAAACTCTGGAGAGATAATGTTTTAGGAACTACAGAAATTTGCCTCCTCGCTTATTCCAACCCCGCTAATAAATTTAGAAGAATCCCCCTCCCTCTAATTTGGTACTGTAGAGAACAACAACATTGTTCTAAACAATAGTTTTATTTAGGGCTGATTTTCACATGGCGAAAAATTCGCTGCGATAGCCAAAGGAAAATATTCCATTGATAGAAATCGACGTTACACCATGTGTGTCGTCAATTTCTACCAGGAATGTCTTTTTTGGGGTTTCGTGATAAATTTGTTGCCTCGTGGAAACCAACGTTAATAGGGTGTGGTCAAAATATGGCTTGCTAATGCGAAGTATGGTAAAGAGTGACAAGAGGTAGTGGTTTTACAAAAATAGGACATAGAAACGGAACTACAACGGAACGGAAAATTTCCCCTGGAACAACAACGGAACAAATAATTTTCTTGAGTTTTGAAATATACGTGATATTTGATTGGTTAAAAAAATAAAAACATTATTTGCTGCGCAGAAAGTAAAAAATTGTTCACTGCCGTTCAACTTTGGATTTCGTTCTGTGGAACTGTCCGCGGAACAGCAACATATTTTCTTTCACGCATGCGCATTTTCCGTCTTATTTCCGTTCCGCGGAAACTTTTCTGAAGTGGAAAACGACTTTAAAGGTAAGAAAATTTTGCTGTAAGAAATTTTCGCGGAATTTATTTTTGCATTAATATATTTATTGATCTACACGTAAGGTAAGAGGATCTGTTTGGTTTCATCGGACTAGTAACTTCTCAAAACTGTATGATTAACAACTTTTCCACTCTTTTATAGCTACCAACACGAACGTCATAATTGTATAGATCGTGGATATATCATGCATAATAACAAGCGACTTACTGGTATATGTTAGGATGCATCGCAATCGACGGGAACATAGTTGTGTAAATTGTGGATGTTATCGTGCATAATAACCAACTGAACATTACGTCATAATTGTGACGGGGAAATTTTTATCGTCCACGATTGTAGGATGATGAGAACATCAAAATAATGTAAATGGTGGACGCTGCATAGTAACCGACGTGAACAATACGTCATAGTTGTTGTTGTATTAAGTTTTTATATATTTAGTGAGATTCTTTAATATTTATACAGTTTAAGCAAGAAATCCAGTTCTGCAACTCTAAGGAAAATCATGATAAAATCAATACACCTTTTAATAAACAACTCAATTTTTAGGTCGCCCCAACTAGCAAAGAATGCGAATCACACCTCGAAAAAAGCACATTTTGCGGAATTAAATAATGCAAATCAGTAATTAAAACAGATTTTTTGGACTTAATTGGTCTAATAAAAAAAAGATAGGTATAATGTTTTCCGTAATGTAATTAAACAAATCAGGCAAAGCGCTTAAAAATCTTGTAAAATGCGGGATTTAAGAATACGAATAATCGGGACAAATTCGCGTCCTTTAATTCCGCATTGTTTTCTTACACATTCGTTTCTTCCCTTATGGAAATCCACCTTTACAATAACTTTATTAGAGATATTGTTTTCGATATGCCGATTCGATTTAGATTTAAAACGACGTCATTTCGCTAAACGGCTTTTCTGGGCTTACACTTCATGTAACCACTATTTAGCATTAACAATCTGCAATTCCTCTTGAATTGCATAAATTCTTTACCAAACATATTTTAAGTTTACAGACCAGATATCTCTCCTCAGACCAGAATATGTCTTACAATAACATTCCCGTGATAATTTGCAGACCGCAAAGAATCTTAATACGAAATCTGGTCTTGGTAATACAAACATCCGACCAGATTGCTCGATTCATTATATATTTGATCTTTAATCTGAGGACGCCGCCTTTGGTGTAAAAATCGATACGAATCTACACGAGACCGACTTTATCAAAGCACGGAGTTATTAATAACGTAATGTCGCTCCATTTTTTAGTTGACACAATACCATCTCCGAAATACTCAAATTCTTTACTCGATCATATAAAAAGGGTATTTATAATTTGTTTCATAATTTGCAAAACATTGCATCCAGACTACAGGCTAAAACCCAGACTGGACAGAAAATGTCCGCCAATCTGGTCAGATCCTTTTCCGCAGCAGGGGCTGCAGATCTTTAGCGTCCCTGCGCGGAGAATAAGGATCGGTTCTCAGGTAACCCGAATCCATCCTGCTTGTGTTGGCTGGCTGGGGACACTCTCACACTCTCTGCTACCCGGCACATTACTTTTATAGCTTTCAAACTTACCCTTTCGTTAGATATATTCTTTAGGGATTCAACTAGTGATCTAGATAAGTCTACAAAACATTTCCGAGAATTCTTTAGCTGAAGTTGAGCACAAGTTCTCATAATGTTTTTCAAAGGTCAAAAATCCAAAATTCGAAATCTGGAGTCCTTATTGGGTTCATGTAATTATTAACACGAAACTAGACAATTTTCACGTGAGCCGAAGCTGAAAAAAACAAAAAACATAGTTACCGGCGGACACGGCATGCTGTTTGCATGTAACGAAACAAAACATTACTCTACGCATATGCATATCATATGCATATAACACATATGCATATCATATGCATATGTGGGGCACTTATGCAAGTGGCACTAATTCGAGGGTGGCGCTTAATCAAGGCATTACTAAACGATTAGGAGTAACAATCGAAAGTGATACATTTTGAAAAAGGGATGATGAGCAGAAAGCACACATTATGGATTTTATTCTTCTTCATTTTCCATAAAAATGTATGTAAATTGGAGGTTTTTTCAGTAGCTACCCAGCTGTCATACTTACCAGGATGGAATACTTAAACAGACGGCAGCTGAATAAACTTGAACTTGTCAAGCCATACAACATGAATGTATCGTACCGCCCTCTGTCATGGTAGGAATCATGATAGGAATTACAAACATGGCAAATCAGGAAATAGATGTCCTTTTGATTGCCCACGCCCTTGAAGCATGTAGCAAGAAGGCCTGTCGGATGTGGTAAAGAAAGGTATGCATAGATATTCGCCCAAAGATGTGTCCCACTTCTATATCCTAATCATAACGCTTCGATGAAGACTGTAGTTTTCACCATGCCAAAGGACAAAACAAAAAAAGAGGAAAATGACCTTTAGAGAAAACAAGAAAAAAACAAAAGTAAACCAGCCCCTTTGCATATATTATATATAAACTTACTTTAATGCTGCTTTGTTTGGATACTCCTCCCCATGGGGATGATGTCTGTTTGCATTACATTACATTAGATTGTGAGTGAGTATTTTTTGTGATAGAATTTTGGCATATATTCTAAGCTAGACTTAGTGTTTACTTTTAGCAGCCGGCTTCTTGCTTCAAGTATTTGAGTTTGCTTGGCTAGTAGACTTGCTAGTAGAGAAGTAATTTGTTTGTATCTATTCTATGTCGTTTGTTTTCATTCTGTGTTTATATCGTGTGGAATTTATGACAAATCTGTTAACTCTAATCATAAGGCGATTCAGTGTGATATTTGTGACTTCTATAGATATATTAAATCCAATGGCCTGAATGCCAAGGATTATGTTTCCCTGAAAACATCTACCCAGAAATGGTTCTGCTGTAAATGTAGTGATGAAATTTGCACTTGGCTCAAAAACTGCCTCTCTAGTTTATGATAAGTCCCTTTCTTTCATAGAAATCAAATTTTTGCACAGCTCAATACTCTTGAATGTGGTGAGTCAATGAATGAAACCAAATGGTGGGGTCAACTGCAAGTAGTATGATAAAAATAAGTTATCTGACCTTCATCTTGACTCTAAGCAATTCTCTCTTTTTCATATGAATAGAGTTTCGTTGCCAAAACATTTTGGTGAACCAAATTTACTTCTTGGCTAGTTTGGACATTCTTTTAGTACCATTGGTATGACTGAGACTAAATTCCTGACAAATATTGTGATTTACATGGTTATACTTAAAAACACATGACCACTGAAAGTAAAAGAGGTGGTGCTCTCTTGTATGTCTATGCACTTGCAATTTGTTGAATGTGCTGATCTCAGCACACTTTCATATAAAAGCAGAGAGCTTGAATCCAAATTTATTGATATTTTGCAAACAAAAGATAAAAATATCATTGTTGGATATATTTACAGACCTCCTGGTGTGCCTGTGGATGGGTTCACTAATGATTTTTCGACTCCTGTCCTCTAAAAACTCAAGAATATTAAGGTAGGTTTTCAAGGCTTTTGAAGTGGTAGAAATGCCATTTTAATTTATACCTCCTATACAAATTGTTTACGTATGATATGTCATTATTTATGAACGTCATTGGAGGTCCCCTCCCCCCTCCAATAAAAAAAGAATACCCCAAAATCAAGGCTTATTGCATCTTGCAGGATGGGGAGAGATTCGTAAAAAAACATAATAACTGTTTTAGCAACTCCTCAATATGTTTCATCTGATTCTAAGCTCACATCGGCCAAAATGTTTTTGAAAATACGCAAAATCAGCATTTTTAGCACATTTTTATGCCGCGACGTCATAACTGTTTTGCATAAAAATGCTGTTTTTGCGAATTTGCAGCATCATTTTGATCGATATGAGCTTTGATTCTGATAATACATATTGAAGAGTTGTTAAAAAGATCATTACTTTGTTGATTGGACCTGTTCCTATCTTGCAAAATGCAATAATCCTGGATTTTGGTCAATTTTTCAGGGGAAATCCTTGATGACGTCATCAATAATGATTTCCTCCTCCCCAAATTTTCATTACCCAGATGTTTTATAAATAATTGCACGATAGATAGTACCTAAATACTTTGTGTAGAAAATACTATTTAAAATTATACTTTTAACGATTGGAATGAATTTCAACCCGCCTTAAGTACATCGAGAAGTTTCTTGTGAAAACAAGTCAATTTTCCTTCTTGATGATTTTAATATCGACCTTCTAAAAACTGATAAATAAGAAGGTGATTATTTATGCCACTTATTTCAACCTACTTCCTCATATAATTATGCCAACTAGAGTCACTGAAATCACTATAGTACAATTATAGATTATAGATAATTATAGATATTTTTACTAACTCTGCCTTTTTGCCTGACACTGCGTCTGGTAGTATTATTAATCTTATTTCTGACCACCTAAAGCAAGATTTCTATTATTGTTTGTTTTTCTTCAAACGAAATTAGGAATTACTTAAGTTACATTTGGATTTGGAACATGAAACATCCCAATTCCTACTTATGGGGATCGCCTGACCATTCCAACTTCCCCGATTTTTCAAAAATGTTCCGGTTTTCGGCGATAATCGACTTTCTCTCCGATTGAATTTCATAAAACTTGTAAAGTAAGTTAAGAAGGCAACACTTCGCTCGCAATAAACAGGACTGAAAATTGTTGTCTAGAACATTTTTAATTACATTTTGTATATCAGTAAAATTCAATGAAAATAAGCAATTTTGAGTTCAAATCCTACAAAAACGAAAATGGGATTAACTTTAGTATAAATGTAGACTATCAAGCGTCTCTTTTTAAAAAATATAGAATTTTGTTTCATATGGCACGTAATTGTATCCGGCGCACTATATAGTCATTAGGTAAAATATAGGGTTCTACGGAGATTTTTATCGAGAGGAATGGATTTTTACAGACACTAATCTCTAGTCTAGTATAAATAACGCAATTAACTTTAAGTTTGGACAGTAGAGTCATAGCATGATTTGAATACCACTTTTTATGTTCTAAAAATTTCTAAAAATCGGATTTATTTCGAATTCTTTGGGGAAATTTGCTTGGTTTCGTATTTAAAACTAAGAAAGATGACGTCATCAAAAAAGTGCTGAGATAAGCAAAGAATAATTATGTCAAAATGTTTCTTTAATAATGGACCATAATCGTACCAAGTTTCATGAAGTTATCATTAAGGTACACAATCACCTTTTTTGGTCAAATTTTTTGGTCGTATTCACCAAAATCACCAAATTTTTGAAAAATGTGAAACCTATCGTTAGATAGTTCAGAGTGCACTCTTTAAGATTCGTCCCACATGACTCCACTCTTTCATAACTAATAGAGAGCAAATAGTGATAGTAAGTGGTACCCTATCTACACTCTTCAAAAGTTATCTCAGGAGTTCCACAAGGATCGGTTATTAGTTCTCTACTCTTTCTGGTGATGTTTGGAGCTATCGTAGACTAGCTAGTATATGTTGCTTTTTTACATTTCTGCTACAAAGGGATTTCAAAAAGAGAATTTTTGTTCCACCACTGATTATACTGGTTGTGTTGCTAATGTGGGTTTTGGTTGCTAATTCGTGCTAGTTCACCTTCAAAATGACGATAGATGCGTGATACTTACTCAAACAGATAATCCCGAGAAAACATGTGCGTGCGCAAACATAAATTTCTACGACAGACATGCACAGCATATATTTGTCGCATGTGCAGAGTAGCGAATATCGTCACGTCCGTCGTGTTATTCGCTATTTATTCGCAACTTAGAAGTTTAGCGGCGGAGAAGTAGCGAATATCGCGTCTGTCGTGCTATTCGCCAAGCTCGTCCCCGGCACCTTTTGACTTTTTTTATTTTTCTGCGTGCGAGCTAAGCTATTGACAACTTAAAAGTTATAAAAGTGTTCTTTAACCCTTCGTTAGTATGGTGGGGGAACCTCTGGAAATTTGTTAATTCATGGGAAGGTATTAGAAGATTCAGGGGACAAAAAGTCACAAAAGTCACAAAAGATGCAGATTTTTAAAATATGTAAGAAAATAACCTCCTGAATAATAATTTTTGTTAAGTTACTTTCACAGCAAGATTTAGAAATTCGGGCGGTCCACACCATACTAATGAAGGGTTAAAAATATCACATATGAGCCACCGTAGATATAAAGAATGTGGCTCACACATCCGAACTGCAAATGACTTAAATAACGTGTATTTATATGAACAAAGAAAAGCAACAGGACATTCAACGGTGGTAATATAAGTGACCGCAGTCCCTGAACAAAAATATTGCATTGCAACAAGTTTCTACTTTGAGCAGCCAACGCCTTGTTTCCATGTATTTCTGAATAGATCTATTATAAATACAAGTAACCATTTAAAAAGAGATTTGGATAAAGCTAAAAATGCAATATATTATTCTATAAATATGTCGAAGTCAAGATTTACTTGCATGTTCTGGTATTTTGCTTTATCAATCTAATAAAAATATTATAGCAAAAACTTGCTATAGCTATAAATATTCATACTTCAACAATTCTTCTATTCAATTTGACATTTAGTCATCTATCAGTCATGAATCGATAGATTCATTCATTAAACAAACCTATACACTAGCAGGATTTGGTTTAAATGATTGAAAAAACTTCGCATAAATAATCAAAAATAAACAATCAATGAATTCGAAATATGACATGGCACCAGCTCCGACAAATAATCCAATCTGACCACCAATATCTCCTGCAAATAATTAAATGACATATTACCAAAAACATAATGGCTGATCTTCACTAGAAATCAACCGATATCGGTATTTAGTTCTGTCGAGTTTTTTTGCGTCCGTTCTCCCTTCAGCCTGTCTACTAGAGTATAAAAGGTTGATTTCCACTAGGTAAAACATTGGCTTCAAAATCCAAAGGAAGACATTCTATTGGTAGAAATTGATGTCACAAAAAGCTAAACCATTGAAACCCGTTTATAGGAAATAACCGAGAAGAACAAATTAAGATGAGGGGAGGACAAAGGTGCATTTAAGGGTTGATTTTCACGAGGCGAACATTTCGCCGCGAATGCTAAAGAAAGACATTCTATTTGTATAAATCGACATGACGACTGTTGTGACGTAGGGTTCTATCAATGGAATGTCTTTTTTTGGTTTTCACTTAAAATTTTACGCTTAGTGTAAATCCACCTTAATGAAAAAATTAATTGCAAATCAACTCATGCTGTAGTATCATCATTGAACAGACTCTTAAGACGGATCTTCACTTGGCGAATTCGTTTGCACGAATTCTAAATGAAGCCATTACATTGGTTGAAAGTGACCTTACCTGGCAGGTGAGGTCACTTTCAACCAATGTAATGGCTTCAGTTATAATTTGGGCAAACGATTTCGCCTAGTGAAGATCAGCCATTATG
>JAULBZ010004608.1:0-14509 GCA_032360805.1 Neoturris breviconis | reverse complement strand
GCATGCTCGAAATAAATTCCGCGCGGTATTTTCCCGCCCGAGCAGTAAATATCTCCGAATGGAAAACGGCCTTTAGGGAGCATCTTGAAAATTCGTTTGCAGGGTAGGGTGCCGAATCAACGATCTTACATTTGATTGGTTTCTCAATCAACTGCAAGTTTGTTGACTTTACACTCTTCATCATAGATTAATTTTTCTAATTTTTCTTCAAAGCTGCTAAAATATTTTTTTGAAATGAATTATGGAGATGGTCCCTTAGTGAAGTTTCTATTCTTAAAGGAGATGTGCACCACTCTGAAAGTCTCAGATCATCACCTTCTACTTACAGAAGTTTTTCCCTTAATCACAGTGATGGTTCCCAATATAAGATATCCAGTCACACTCTTTCGTTTAAATTGGGTGAAGCTAAAATCAAGAAATAATAGATAAAAATTCTGTGCGCAGCTGCTTTAATGTCTGAATAGAAATCTGCAAAGTAGTTATTATTCAGATGGAATTAGAAATTGCACTAGAAAAAAATTCAGATGGAATTAGAAATTGCACTAGAAAAATGATATAAACTCAATGCACAAAATGAGAAAAAGAAACTTATGTGTTGTCCATTAGGTTGTTGGTAGTATCGATCATCATCCAGTGAAATATTCAGCATCCATTTACTTTCAAGACAGTAAGCTGGTAAGGTCTATACAGTATTATTTATATGTACAGGTGCTATATAAAAAACTTGCAATTGTTATGTGTCTTCAGTCTTGTACTCTGTAGATACTATTAATTTTAAGCTTAATTACTGTGAGGCGCTTTCCATTTGGCGGAAAATTCAGCGTGAAAGCCAAAATAATGTATTCTTTTGGATTTCGCTTGGAACTTTCTGCCTAATGGTAATCCACCTTGAATGCCACAGTGATTATTTGCTCTTTTTTCGAGTACTGGTTACACTATGGTCATCAGCTGGTTGTTGTGCTGGTCGTTTGTAGACTGTTATAGTACAATATGCTATATAAAAACATCAAAGCACAAATAAGATCAACAGGTGGAGACACAGACATTTTCGATATCATTGTGAGAGTACTTCAAGGAGGCACCTTGGACCCCTGCATATTTATCATTTGTATCGACTATGTACTAAAAAATGCTCTATACACACACAATGAACTTGGATTCACACTCATACAGAGAAGGAGTCGTCACCATCCAGCCATCAAACGTTCTTACTGATGACCTAAAAGATGCAACAACTCTTTTACACAAAATAGGACAAGTAGCCAGTGAAATCGGACTGTATATTAATGCCTCAAAGACTGAGTACATATGCTTCAACCAAGATAAAAAAGAAATGAAATCAAGCAAGAAAGAGAACATCAAATTAGTTGATGATTTTAAATACCTTGGAAGCTATATGGCTTCAATGAAAAGGGACATGGACATCAGAATTGGAAAAACATGGGGAGCAATAAATTGCCTGGCTAGGATTTAAAAATCTCAAACAAGCAGAAAAAATATTTCTTTAAAGCAGCTGTAGAATCTATTCTTGCTTACGGTTCAATCACTTGGACACTAACATCATCCCTAGAAAAAGCTCTTGATGGTGCCTACACTCGCATGCTAAAAGCAGCTCTCAATGTTTTATGGAAACAGAAATTAACAAACAAGGATCTGTGTGGCAACATGCCTGCTATAAGCAAGACAATCTGCCGACATAGATTGGGCTTTACTGGTCACTGCTGGTATAGTAAAAGTGAGTTTGCGATTGATCTACTACTATGGAATCCAAGTCATGGTAAAAAGTGGTAAAGGAAGACCTATAAAAACCTACATCGATCAATTGGGGAAAGATACAGGATATCAATTGGAAGATTTACCAAAGGCCATGAGTAACAGAAATCTGGAGGAATCGTGTCATGAAATGTCGAGCAAGCTCGATCCAGTAAGTAAGTAAGAAAGCAAGTATAGTTCAATAGCTTATCGTGTGTCCTTGGAATTGTTCACATTTGTTCTTAGGATTGATTATTTATTTTAGGCTGTAGTCAAAGATCTTAAAATTGCTATGAAAAAACATCTAAAAACGTTTGCTGCTATGGTTGGGAAAAGACCAGCTAAGATTGTAATATATAGAAGTCCTGTTTCTGAAAAGAAGTTACAACAGGTAAAATAATTAGGTTTTTTTGCTATGCATAAAGCATATATACATATATCAGGGATTAAAATAACTACCAGTCAACACTGTGGAAGAGAGATCTTTCAGATTAATTATTTTTGGCCAAATTGCATGAAAATATTGTGAAAAATCTCTCCTTCACAGTGATTACCGGTAGCAATTTGAACCCCTGCATATACACTATACAATCGTGTCGTTGAATTTTTATTGCGATACCTATTTCTTTGATAACACCGATTAGAATGTCTTGACATTCTAGTGCCCTTCTTCTATACTATTTAATTTTTAGTATGTTTTAGCCCTCTTAGTTTCAATGAGTCTACCAAGATGGCAGCTGTTACCACACACTCAGAGACTCTCCCTCGCAAAAATTTCTCTTCTGTTGAAACTAATTGGGGTTTCGTTCTGCCCGTTAAAAAATTGTTAAAAATTACTTTTCAGGTTATGCACCAAGAATTAGATTATATTCAAAATGCTTGTTTTGAACTCGATAAAGATTATCAACCAGGAATTACTTTCATTGTGGTATACAAACGAAGTGATATAACTTATCAGGTACAATATATTATATACAGAATGAGAGAAAGCGAGCTTTTATTTGTTATCTTCAGGGCTCTTTTTGAGTTAATTTAGATATTATTAGACAATAAAAGCATTAATTAGGACAATGAAAAAGGAAGCTGTGATTATAGATTAACCTTATCACCAGATACGAAAATAATGTGAAACTTGCTGGGATAATTCTATCTTTAATTGGGTCTTTAAGAATCATTACCTTTTACCTTTCTTTTCTCTCATAGGAAAAAAGAACAAATAGTTATAACGAGTACAGTCACGTTAGTTTCAAGGTAAATTTTCTCTCGATATCTAGGTATAGATTTTTGACCTGGAGTTTAAGTACTTAAGTACTTATTCTAGTTCCAGGTTAAAAGTATTTCTTAAGAGATCCGAATAAATGCATATGGCATAATATGGGAAGAAGAGAGTAGAAACCAATCAGATATAGGCACTTACTCAAAAAATACTAATATCGTTCATGTTTGGATTTTCAATTTTGAAAACATGGCGTTAAAAGGATTTGCGACTGTCGTCGTATGATGAAAATCAAGTATTAGAACTAAGATTGGGATTTTTTAACTTGTGTTGGATTTTGTAATAGATAGGTAAAAACCCAACCTCGTACCTAGGGCTTCTTGACTTTCGCTTTCCGTTTTTCAAAAATGTCAAGAAGCCCTGGGTACGAAGTTGGTCAAAACCAGAACAAACTATAATGCCAAATTTTGTTAGTATATTTCACGTGTATTCAGATTTTGAGGTATAATGTTTTTTAATATTCTTTAGCTGCTAACATTATCTGCTTTTTGAAACGAATTTTGGAGATGGCTCCTAATGATATTGCTTTTTCAAGTATATAAGGAATATAATTGACAAGCAAATTTGGAAATCATGCTATGACGCTCTTGTGTAGGATTTATTGTGAATGAAAATGTTTCGAAATGGCCACAAAATACAAGAATAAATTCGGATAAAAATATAGGTCGCCTAAATATAACTTCGACTAAAAATACAGGTCAGTTTAAAGGTACATAATCACCTATTTTTAGTCAAAATTTTAATGTATATGTTAAATAGATCAGTGAAACACCCAGAACAATTCAGAGTCTGAAAATGTCAAGAAGTGGCAAAACAAACTATTCTTTCCTCAGCCTGAAAACTGAAAATGTTTGGCCAAACAAGATGGCTGTCACAGTGAGCGTAGAAAATACATATTTACAACTTCAATCAAACTTTCCGAATGAATATGTTACTAGCAATCTAGAATTGGAAAAAATCTGAGGGTGATTTTGGATCTTTAAGTAAAGTCGTCATTAAAATTTCGTCGATAGAAAATTCAGACATCTAAGGAAAGTTTAGTCACTTTTTCATACCCTGGAAATATTTAAAAACAAATTTGAGCCAGCAGAGCAAAAAAAAAAAAGCATTCCACGAAAGGTTTTATGTCAATTATAAACATAAATACCAATTGTGCGCTTACCAAGAAATATGCATTAGCAAGGAGTGTTTGATCAAGAGCTATTTTAACATTTCTTTTTTGTAGGGAAGCAGACCATCTCTTTATAAGGTTCTATGTGATGATAACGAATTCAGTGATAAAGATTTACAATACACTTCATATCTATTGTGTCATCTTCATGCACGAATTACAAAATCATCATCGATCCCGGCTCCAGTGTACTACGCACGACTCTTTGGGGAGAAGATGAAATATGTGATAAAAGAACTTGCCTCGTAAGCAATTAATTTTACCTTTTTTATTGCGACGTCGACCAGAGTATCTTTCCACGGAATTATATTGCACCTTTTGATTGCAACTATTTTTTATTCCGATGTGGAAAAAGGTATACAACTAGTTGAAATGAGAGCAAATAATCACTGTGGAGTGAATTTTGAGTAGAGTTTAAGGGTTTTTAGCTAATGATCTTCCGATTGTTATCCATTCAATTACAAGTGTGTTGCTCTTCTTAACAGTAATTTGATCGCGATTTTTTTCTTCGTCTTCATGCAAAAATAGGCAGACAGACACCTGTTTGAATATTTGGACGCAGAATATGGTGTGACATCAATTTCTGCCAATAGGTTGTCTTCTTTTGGCTTTCGCCGCGAGTTTTTCGCAATAGTCATTATTTTTACATAGATTGGTAGCCAAGTATTTGTATTTTAGGAAAAATGTCGTTCTTGAAGATTCTGGACGTAGTTGTAGAGAGTTAGTGCCGAAACAAATGGATCTATTGCCATGGGTTGATTGGAAAATTTGTGAAGCTTAAATTATAGTTGGTGTAGCTGTTACAACGAGCTGCAAATATATGGGAATAGTGTCTTTAAAGAAAATTAGATTAACTTCTTCCTAAAAAAATACTTATTCACTTATTTAATTTATTACCCGCAACAAAGAGGGTATGTCTAATCACAAGCTGGTCCCCGGCCCCCTTTGACTTTTTTTTTTATTTTTCTGGAACCTTATAGAAAAGACGAAAAGGCGTTCACCTTTTTGTCTTTTATATAAGGTCCGAAAAAAATAAAAAAAAAAGTCAAAGGGGGCCGGGGATGAGCTTGGTCTAATCAACTATTTCTGTTGCAAAATACATAAAGATCAAGGAAACCATTAGGCAAATTTTCGGTTTGTTTTGCACACTTTGATCACGTCTTTATAAGTAATGATTTCGTACAAAACTATCGTTACTTGTAAAGACGGGATCATGGTGTTGCGGAAGCCACCGAAAATTTGTCTATTAAATAATTAGATTTGTCGAAAACTTGCTTTCCAAAATCTAATTCATTTTAAGATTTCAAAACTTTTTTTGGTAGATATTAGGTTGTTTGCAAGCCTGAATATAACTGCCGGACATTGCTTGTGGAGGACTGTTTTTTGAGTATAGTTTTCAGCTTTGAAGCTGAAAGCTGAAAACTACTAAAAAATACTCCCCAACAGGAGTCAAGGAGTGATGTCCAGCAGTTATATTCAGGCTTGGTTTGGAATCATAAATCAAAATTTTATACTTTTATGGGAAATGATGCTTTCGCCATTTTTATGTGTAACGTAATTACGTGGGCCTGACGTTATCGTCGACCCTCATGCAGAACGGACGGACTAACGGACAGACTCAAATTTGTTTTTGCAGGTAACTCGACATTCTTGCAATTGATTGGTTTTCCCTGCAGGCACGCGGCGCCTTATGAACGTCGAGAAGACGTAGTTCTGACGTCGTTGCGCCAAAACGACGTCTTCTCAACATTGATAAGACGTCGCGTATCCACTAGTTTCTTCGTATCGAGGATTTTGCGAAATTGAAGCGGCAAACCTCTGAATCCTCGTCCGAATTCCTCTGTGGAATGCAGTCGTGGATTCATAGCCTGAGTTCCAGTCCCTTGTCGTAGTTAAGGACTGGAACTCAGGCTATGGATTCAGGGGTCTGCTAGAAGCGAGATGAGTTTCACGAAGATAAACCTGCGACGAAGATTCTCAAATGCTTCTTCGATACCAATCAATTCCAATGTTGTCGAATCAAGATGTTCTCATGTGTATAACTAAGCTCGCATCTCCCTCAACATCTTTATACCTTGTTACACAATACAATATATGTCTGTTCTTCTGCTAGGGTTGGTGATAGAGTAAGTTTTACTTTCACTTAGTTAAAATTACTTCTTGAGGGGTATCACACTCTAGTGTGTGGTTTAGATATAGCTCAAATTATTTAGTCGTATCAAAAAAAATTATGCCAGGGTGGGTCTTAGTTAATATTTCATATGATTTTTTTGTTATGTTTTTAATGGTCAAAATAAGAGTAAATAATCACTGTGGAGGAGGGATTTATGAGCGTGGCTTCGTGGCCTGAATCTATGTTAAAAAACACTCCTACAGTGATTCATGGAGGATATTTGTGCTATTGTGGAGAAAATCACTTAGATTAGCCAAGTAGTTGCAAGCACATGCACTTAAGATGTTATTCTTGTCATATTATTCTATCAGAACGCAGGAATGCAACTATAGCCAAGCAGTGATTGGTCAAACTAAACCGACAGCGGATTTCTGCCTATCCCAGTGGGCAAAGACGTGTTCAAAGTCTGCGATAATGACCCTAGAACAATGTCGTTCCACGTTCTTCTAGCTTCTTTGCTGTGGACGTTGAGCAAGTTTTTACACACTTGGAATCATTGTGCCGTGTCGTAGTATCGTCAAAGCTGTTTTTAAATACAGTGTTTGCGTGCTTTTACTGTTCTAATTCATAACACAGCCAGCAAAAACCTGTTCAAAGTCGGCAAAATAACGTTAGAACAACGTTCTTTGAATGTTGATCTAATGTTATTTTGCAGACTTTGAACATGTTTTTGCCGGCTGGGAATGAGAAATTACCAGAATTACATTTGCATCAATAGAGGGCTGATAAACATCGTGTGAATTGCGCCATTACAAATCTCGGGCGTGTGGGAGCACTGTGTAAGCCTTTAAATAACTGCTGGAAACTACCTGTGGAGGAGATTTTTTAGTACAATTGTTAGCTTTGTAGCTAAAGATTTTATTAAAAAAACACTCCTCCATAGGGGTGATGTCCGGCAGTTATTCCGAGGATAGCGCGTGGTCTAGTGATGTAATATATAATTGTTGTAATATTGACACCAACCTCGTTTAACTATCAGGAGTATACGATAACAATTAGCCATTGTAATCGTTAGTGTCGGATAGTATCTGCCTGCTGTCTGTGGAAGTGCGGAGATGCAAATAAGTCGATTTACAATTTGCAAAAATGGTTGATTGATTTATTCATCTAGAAGAATCCAATCAAATTACATGATCATTAGTCAAGTACTCTTCTTCGTAGATATGCTTATTCTTTGTTTACATTCATATATCAAATCTTTTTGTTACTTACTTTACTTTCATATCCCAGTGTGTACACAACGTCGTGTCGTCTTTTTACTTTCGTTCGACGTTAATCCGACGTCATGTCGTCATGCATGCACAGGGATATAGCTCATTAAGGTGGTTATGGGCCGTGAGTCTTGATATTATATTTTCGTCATTTTATTAAAACCGAGCAAAATGTATTCAAATATTAATAATAAACTTCAAATAAGGGCGTGGTTACCTTTTAGGTAAAAGAATACCACAAATTTGGGTTAAAATATGTTTGGGAACCCGGATTGGCTGCCCTGTATTTTCTTTAAAGCTACGATTACACGCTACGATTAATCGGGCCGATTTTGGCTACCATCTTGAAAAATCGGCTACGACTCGGAAAAATCTGTATTCTTTCTACAGATTTTTCAGAGTCGTAGCTGATTTGTCAAGAAAGTAGCCAAAATCGGGCCGATTGATCGTAGCATGTAAACGTGGCTTAAGAATAAAAATCTCAAGTTTGAATGATGCTGAGGGTCCGAAATCTTGTCTCTCAAAGTATATTTCTAAGTGATGTAAGCACAGAAAGTAAAATATTCCCTGTGGACAAAAAACTTGTTCAAAGTCAGCAGTAAAGACGCTAGAACAACGTCGAACGACGTTGCTCTACCGTATTTACTGCTGACTTTGCACAAGTTTTGGTCCATTGGGGAAGAGAAAAGTAAATCATAATAACTTAATGTGTTCTCGAAGAAATGCTTTACCAACCTAAATTCCAAACCTCGCCGCCATCAGACAATCTTAAGTTTTTTTAAAAAGGAAAAATACAGGGCGGCTAAACTGGGTCTCAAAGGTATTTTTGTTCAAATTTGTGGTATTTTTATTTCTAAAAGATATCTACGTCCTTATTTTGAATGCAAACTTGGCCCATAACCACCTTAAATTACATTTTTATCACGCATAGAATTAGATTTTATTTATTTAGAATGTAGATATAATAAAACAGAAGCACAAGCTGGCAGTACGATTGTTGTTGTTTTTGTTTACACGGCTGTATCTATCTTCTCTATTTGTAGTTCTATTTGTAGTTAGTTCGAACACTAATAAATCTAAGACCAACGAACGACCGCAAGTGAGCAGTCGACCTTCGGATGTCAATAAGACTCATAGCATTGATTGTTGTCATTGATTGACTCGTCATTTGTGATCATTTATTGTCACGTTCGCGGGTTTTGTAAATGACCTACATTTTGATCATTAATTTTGGCTCGTATTAATTTTAGCAAAGTAACTAAAAGTTTTAGTATAATTTTTTCAAATGGGCTAATGTACAAAAATCTGCTCTGAGTGCCTTAAAAAATCATAACGTTCTTTTTTTTTCTTTTTGAAACTTTTTGAAACACTTACTCGAAACCAGTATTTTTTATATATTACGAATCATACTTTGTAGAAACTTTAAAGACTGCGTATAGAGATGATGTATGTCCCCAAAATGCCCGTTTTTGTGTGTGATTTGGTGCTGGCCTAGTGGATACCAGGGTATCGCTTGTGTGTGTGCATGTGGTTGTGGGTTGGTGTGATAGTCCGGCTTGTTGTGTTCTGGGGTTGTTTGAAAATTAGTTGATTGGGATAAGGAAAGGGGTTATTCTAGGTAAATAATTTCAGGTGGGGGGGAAAGGATGTTCCTATTTGTTTGTTACGATACAGCGGGCGTTCGATAACTGGAGCGTTCGCGGGGAATAGAAAATGTTCAAGGAAACTGGTGCCTATTAAGTGCATTATTTATTCTTTAGTACCAACAATTTGCACGAATGGAAAGACGGCTTTGTAATCCAAAATGGCAGAAATCGGAAACTATCAGTCTCATCCTCAGGAGCTGGCAAGTGAATGACGGAAAACGGGGAGATGAAAGCAACCACCGTTTTGAACTTTGCCTTTTTGAATTTTGCGCTCTCCACGGCATTTTAAACGTCAAAAGAGAAAAAGCTCTGGGATCGAGGCTGTTCTATTATGCAAAAAATTCGTTGTGAAAACTAAAAGTAGACATTATATTGGTGGAAATTGAAGTCCCATTATGTGTGACGTCAATTTCTACCAATGGAGTATCTTCTTTTGGCCTTTTCAGCGAATTTTTCATCTACTAGTTGAAATTTAAAAATAGAGGATATAATAACTTTATTAATATCGTAATTTTTCGAACTACAGTATTCAACTTTATTATCAACCTCGTCCCCAGTGCTTCTTCTCTCTTGACGTTTAAAATGTCAAGAAAGAAGAAATCCTGGGGAAGAGGTTGCTATATACAATATTATATTAGCAACTATTTCCGTAACTTCGTTACTTCGTCATCAGTATTTGATACTACTTGCTTTCCATGTTGATGTCAACAGCCTTAAAACACCACAATATCACAGCGTGAAAGACTACCGAATACGGACCATTATAACTCCGTATTCGGTAGTCTTTCACACCGTGATATAATCACAATATATATTTCAAAGAAATCAGGATGTTTTTATGAACTTTGCCATCTAATTCCAGAACCCTACAAATTAAAATATATATAATTCCACACACACATATGACAAATGTTGATTTTTGTAGCCTACAATCTTAGACATTAATATAGAGACTTTTTTCAAATTTCGACTAGTAATACCGTAATGCTTCGATTAAACGCCAGGGGCGTTTATTAAATATTTTCATTTGCAGAGGGGGCGTTTAAAAGAAAGGGGCGTTTATTGAAAAATATAAGAATTGCGAATTGTTATTACAGTAGTAAAAAAAAAAAATACAAACAAACAAAAAGTATGATGGTTTCAACAATAAATATTCAACAGTTAACATCTATATCGTCCTTATTTTTTAGATCTGTTATTTCTTACCAAACCACACCTTTAGATGTATTTTCACTGGATACCCTTTCTACAGCAGGTAGGTTTCAATTTACACATACATAATTAGATGTATTTTCACTGGAAACCCTTTCTACAGCAGGTAGGTTTCAATTTACACATACATAATTATAATTGAACGTTCATTATGATGAGGGTTCACTAAAACATGAATTTCCTTTATGGGACGGAAAATGATGAAAGAAACAAGTTTTACAATTCATCTTTCTCTGTCTTTAAACCGGGAAGGGGGTGTTCGTACCAAAAACCAAAAGTTTTTGCATTAGTAAACTGGTGAACAATTTTTTTTCCACAAAAACAGGACCACTTTTGTCCCTCCAGACCAGAATTTTTTTGAAACTAAATTAAATAGTTTTAATTTTGGTAATATTGGAAAAATCATTCATAATTATGTTTTAACTAAATTTCGTTTTTTGCCTTCCATGTCAGGTTTTAACCGGTACTGCAAGCCTGAATATACCTGCCGGACATCACCTGTTGAGGAAACACTCCGATTGTTAGGCTTGTACTGCCATAGGATACTCACATCTTTGTTACATATTTGGAAATAAAAGAGGCTGGGTAATATTGTAAGTTTCAAGAACACAAGAAGACATATCGTATCGTGTTGGTGGCCGTTGTTAACTCGTTAACTCAAATTACAAGTTTATCCTGGTTGATATAGGAGATTCTGGTAGACGGTGATGGAGGTGTTTCTTCCTCAAAATTGAAGGAAAAGTTGTTAAAAGTTGTTAAACATTCCCAAGCCCTGCATCAGGTGTCCCAGATCCATAAATACTTTAGAATTCATTTGAAAACTCCTCAATTTGCGCAAAGTGGACACCGGCCTTAAGACCCCTCCTCCACAGCGATGACTCACAGCGATGACTAGTAGTTATTTTACCCCCTACCCTCCTTCATTTGTTTAGAAACCATGTTGCAGTATGATGACGTAGATGCGGATGTGTTACAAAACTACCACGAGTTCTCGTTAGCAAATATGATATTTTATGCAATGAAAGAATCAGCTTGCTCGGAACAAAGTGCAAGAATGAGTGCTATGGACAGTGCCTCCAAAAACGCCGGTAAGTTTGAGAATAAAATGAAATGTACAACATTATGGGCAGCCATTTTGAAACCCTTCTATTTTTCAAGTATTTTTCTTTAGTAATGCTACAGATCGGAAAACGATAAGTGACTAAATTTAATCAAAATAAGTGTATAAGCCACTGTAAAAGTCACTCATCCACAGTGATGACCAGTTCTAATTTCCTAAATATTCCGAAATTTCTCATCGTTTATTCTGCTTAAAATTTTGTTTCCGTGTGATCGAAGTGCTACTCTGTTTAACTTGGTGTTTATTTAGCTACCTAGAGTTTCCCTATCGTAAACTGAATCACAGTGCATATATAGTCTTGATAGTTGCCAATGACGTTTATTTATAAGAGGCTTCAGTTAACTTCGTTAATAAGGAAAAGTGACGAAATGTGATGAAAATTGTGACGAAATTAAATAGCCGAAATAAATTTGACGAAATTAATTGAGGTTAGGAACCATCTTCAAAATTCGTTTCAGTAAGCAGATATTTTACGAAGGAGAGTGTTAAGTCAATGATCTTGTAACTGATTGGTTCCTTCGGTGCTGGTTCCTTCGGTACAAAGAAATCAATCAATCGCAAGATCGTTGATTCAGTACTCTTCCCCTGGGAAAGAATTTTGGGGATGGTCCCTTAATGTATGTGAATAGGTGGAAAGAGTATCGAGTGACGATCTGGAATAGACACTGCACAAAAGGAAGTTATTGCATTGCGACTAGTTTTCATGTATTTGTGAATAGGTCTATTGATCAGTTTCTTTGTTACGAACTTGTTATTTTCGTGGAAAAGAAAATCGAATTAACGGTCCTTGTTATTCGTTATGAAACAACAAGCAAGTGTAGTAACCAACCTCATTACTGTGGATTTTTGCTCAATGGGATCGTTGACTGTACCCTACCCTAACCCATCCGGCAAAAATCTGTTCAAAGTCAGCAAAATAACGTTAGAACAACGTTGTTCTAACGTTATTTTGCTGACTTTGAACAGGTTTTTGCCGGCTGGAAAGATAGCTGATTTATTACTTATTCTCGTGATGTTTTTAGGTGAAATGATTGATAAGTTACAAGTCAAATATAATCGTACTCGACAAGCTGTTATTACTACTGAATTGACTGAAATCATTTCTGGTTGTGTTGCTCTCGAAACTGCTGATTAAAAGAAGAAGATGTAATTATAAATTGAATATGATGATATAAAGTTGTATGATCGGAGCATATGTTGTTAAATAGCTATGTCAAATTATTTTCATTCTCTGATGTTTTTTCTTCGCCATCTTGTAATTGGTAAGGGACCGTCTCAAAAGAAACCAATCCATTGCAAGCTCATTGACCTAACACACTTCTGCACAGATACATTTTTATTGAATTTTGTCAATTTTAATTGGTTTACCCCAACAAAAAAGTTGGCTTTAGAGCGGAATTTTGAGATGGTCCCTAAGTTCGTACTAAATAAACCGAGGCAAGTTTGATGATGGCATTACGCTTTTCAATGTACAATTCTTGGAAATTAAATTTCGACAAACAATACACGCCACAAGTAAAACAAAAAATGCGGAATACGATCACGAGAAGTCCCTAGAGATGTATCGAGTAGACTTTAAAACGTAGGAATTAGGATCTTAGGAGTTTTTCCAAACTCTACGAATTATGTTGTTCACAGCTGTCTAGTAACCAGGCTTTTGGAATAAATTCGAATTTTCACGCCATTCCTCATGCTAATCAAAATTTTCGGCTTTCTCCAAGTTCAATATTCGACTTTTTGCAACATTTTGCATTGTATGCGCGTGAACAAACCGCCCCTTCGCAGCAAGGCTTTTTAATCTCGCGAGAGAAAACAGCCCTCACGAGAAATAAATAGCGCATCCGAGATACGAATGACTACGAGTCACCGAAAATTACTTACAAATAATACGAGTGACTCCAAGCGAATACGTGCCACTCTAGTTTGATTAAATTTCGCTCTGCTTCGTATGCCTAAATGTTGAATGGTCGTTATGGAGTTTGTAACCTCTTTCCGAAGGCCTTTTAGAGCCGATAAATGGTATTAAGAACGAGGTTGTGGAATTTGTTCGTTGTAAGGAGTAGGGACTATAAGATTTTGCCTTATGCGAATTGCGCCAATTTGATAAAGTCAACTCTTCTTTCAAATATAACGCAATACAACAAAAGTAATAAAAGTGCTTAAACAAGAGAGTGTTACCCAGTGTAGGCATAAGCATGTTTAAAGTTTTGAACAATTTTTCCCATTGGGAAAGATTAATACGATTTTTTTTCTGTCGCAAGTTCTGATATATAACAAGAAGAAAATTTATTCTACGGTAAAAACAAATGAATAAACGACAACCTCGATCCCAGAACTACTTCTCTCATCAAGAGTGAAGAAACCCTGGAATCGAGGTTGAATAAACAATCGATTGCCTGATCTCAAGTTCCATATCTCGTAGTGTGTTGGTACTGTAGCCCACGGATTTCTAAGTTATTTACAAATGTATTTAAAAATACGAGGAAAAATAAGATGTCTTCCTTCGTTTTCTATCTAGGAGTAATCCATTCGGAACGTTAGTTATCCTCGAGTGAGTTACGGCACGTATCGCACATATTTGGTAAAAAGGGAAATTCGTGCAAAAATTCGGAATTTCAACTTTTGACAAAAAGTCTTAAATATTTACTAGCAAGGTGATCGGAACGAAAGTTGAAATTTGTTCCATCCAATAGCCTGTACTAGGCTGCTAGAATCAAGAGAATTTGTGAAAAAAGACCTAAAGGTTGTTTTCTGCACTTATGTTTATGTGGTGTATATTACCCTTTAATATTCACAAGTTTTATCATAATTTATGACCTTGATTGTACCCAGCAATAATCCAACCTATTGGGTTTTTGTTTAAAATGGTTTATCAATCCGCGGAATGCAGACATATCGTTGTTAAATGTGCTAAATAAGCATTTATGTGTCAATTTTAAGCTATGACG
>JAULBZ010004607.1:0-14510 GCA_032360805.1 Neoturris breviconis | reverse complement strand
GTCATCATAAGTAATGACGTCATCAAAAAAATAACTATGCCAAAGTGTTGTTTATGTGTTGGACTAACTTTCTGGAACGTTTCAACATTATAGCATGTTTCTATCTAAAGTTGTGGAGGGGGGCACTTTGTGCCCCCCCCCATCAACTCAGAGCCCTAAAAAGCCCATACTGAATAGGGTTAATCAAAGGGCATTGGCTTTTAACCCTCATCTTTTATCATTTTTATTATTCTTTTCTTTCTTTTTTTTTGTAAATCGAATGTACGCTATATGTTTTTGTAATATTTGCTTTCTGGCACAAATAAAAGTGAGATTATTTTTTTCAGTTTCTTTTGCAAATCGGTTTGGTGTGTGAAAACATGAAAATAAGTTTGTGTTGATCATTCACATTTACGACTTTACGAATTCTAAATGAAGCTATATTACATTGCCGTGATAATTACTTATAAAAACAAATGAATAATATATTTCTCTTTCATATTTAGCCAATTAGAATTTAACGATTTTTTGTTCTTCCGGAATTTTTTTATTTTTTTTGCTTGATAAATGTTATTTTTAACTAACAACAGTGGTTGAATTCTCTTTCAAAAGTCCGACGAAGTGTGTATATTGTGTCGATGGATTCTTATAAAAGCGAAAGAAAATAATTAAAACAAAATGAAAATAGATTGAAACTACGAAATATTAAATTTAATGAAAATTTCTCCAAAAGAATGCCGACTTGCAAAACTCGTATGTCAGTACTTCAGTCACCAACGACAGATGTGTTTGGCGTTCTACTCATCATAAACGCATTTGTTGCGTTCTTTGGTAATGCCATTGTTCTCGCTATACTATCCTTACCAGGATTCCGTACAAAATCCAACAGAGTCATATTGTCATTGGCTTTATGTGACATTCTTGTTGGATTGGTTGTATCTCCAATGACAGCAATGCAAATGTTGAATATCGATTTCAGGAATGATTGTGTCTTTGATTTTGCAAGAGTATACATCTCAGTTTTTCTTATCGGTTGTTCTGTAATCAATGTAGCTATCATAGCGTTGGATAGATACATATTACTGACAAAGTTGACCAATTATAATAAATATATGACGACAAAACGAATAGTATCATTGGTTGCTTTTGCTTGGATATTTCCAGTGCTTCTTCCACTTTTGAGGTATGTTGGTAAATACCCGTTCTTGAGTGCAGTAACTTTTATATTTATGGTACCACCGTTTGTTCTAATGTTCAGTTATTTCTCCATCGTGAAGATTGTAAAAAAAAAAACGGATGACTTAAAAGTTAATTATCAAGCCAGTATAGTAAGCAGTAGTTCCAACTCAAGTTCGACCAACCGTCAAGCTACTCAAGAGAAATCTCATGGTTCCAACTCAAGTTCAACCAAACGTCAAGCTACTCAAGAGAAATCTCATATCAGATTAGCAAAAATTGTTGCCGCGATTATCAGTTGTTATATCCTATGCATAACCCCCGTCGATGTATGGATGATTCTTGATATAATCAATTTTTCACATCCGTTCATCAATGCATTTAATATTCAAGTGGTGTATATTTCTGCGATGTTGTTTACGCAAATAAACTCATCGTTAAATCCGATAATTTACTTTATGAAGAATCCGGATTTCAAGAGAGGATTCAAAATTTTGTTTCATAGGGGAAGTGGCGGAAGAATTGATAAGTACAGTGAAACAAGGTAAAAATGAAAGCAGAATCCTGAACGAGCCAAAAAATATTGGGCTGTATAGGCTTATTCACAAATACATGAAAATTCGTGATTAGGTCTCACAGCGCGAAAGCCTACCGAATACGGTTCCGTATTTCTCTGTATTCGGACTGTGTATTGCCATATATGGCAATACATAGTCTCAATACGGATAAATCAGGGACCGTATTCGGTAAGCATTCACGCTGTGTCTATTGCTTCCACTGCGCAAAACAAAATCGCTGGGAAAACGAATAGAAGACTTTCCATGGTAGAAACTTACGTCACACATCGTGTGGCGTCAATTTCTAACAATGGAATGTCTTCTTTTGCCTTTTCAGAGAATATTCCGCCAGTGGGAATCCATCATTATTGTGTGCAAATGGTGTCCTGGTAGAATAAGCTAAAACCTGTTTTACACTTGACGTAATGGCTTATCCAACAGTTCTAAACACGTGCATGCCTTATTTTTCTAACTTGACCCTAGCACGAGTTGACCCTAGCACGAGTTTACAAGACTTCTTTTATCGTTTGCTTCATACATACTCAAAGTACTTGCTTCATGAAGCAATAACCCCAGTGGCTAAAGACTTGTTCAAAGTCAGCAGTAAAAACGCTAGAACAACGTTGAAAGCGTAATATCGCCATTACTGTGGATTTTGAATATGTCTTTGCGCACTTGAACGGTACTCACGGTACTCACCTCTTTATTTGTCCTGGCGTCTGATTCGGTAATAGTATCATAAGCGTAAAACAGACTTTAAGTTTTTCTTGACTGTCACCCGTCCTTACGACATATTAATAGTCATTCTTTGATTCATTTTCGTATTTTTAGGGGGTAATAATCTGGAGGTAATGACTGTCAGAAAATTGTTAAGGTGAACTTACAATAGGCTGTGCGATGTCAATTTATACTAATGGAATGTCTTCTTTTGCTTTTGCGCGAAATTTTTGCCTAGTGTAAGTCCATGTTTAACCTTATTTCAACCGGGATTTTTTAGAAAAATTATTTCCTGGTTGGGGATTCTGCCCCTCCCTCCCTTCCTCTTCCATAATTTTTGAACGACTAATAGTGTATCATAAAAGGTAAAATTTGGAGAAAAAAAATTATTTTGCGGATTTCTGCATTTTTCCGATGACGTCATCACAAACAATTTTTAATGGCAAACTTTGCTTAGAATGTGTACCTTGGGTTACAATTGCGATTAAAAGAGTTCTAGATAACATTTTTCCTTTCTGATTTCGGATTTAGACAGCTACTGTGCTGTTCTTTAGTAACAAAGACATTGCAAAATACCGAAATTATCGTCCAAAAATCTGAGAAATTTCTTTTTTTTTTAAATTTCGGAAAAGTTGGGAAAAACGGGTTAGGCATGTGACCAAAACTTTCAGAAATCTTTCTTTTGACATTTAATGTAACTTGACAAAGTTTCATGTTATAAGTATTATTCAAACACAAGTTATTACAAAATATTGAATCGCCGATGTATAAATAGGTGGTCCCAGGTTATGACATATATTTTTTGATGCCCTGACGCAATCAAGTTGAAATTTTCACAATTGTCTCTTAAAGACAGTTGGAAAATATCAGAAACTTTCAATATTATTACTTTAGTGGTTCAGACGTTATTAAAAAAAAGTGACATGGGGAGGGAGAGCGGAATCCGCCCCTCTCGGGTTGAAATAGGGTTAAGGTATATATGTACTTATGATTAATTTATACACATAATTAGCTATATTAGGGGAATTTGTTGTTTACTGCAATAAAACATTCCAACAATGGACTGTAACCTCTTAGCTACAGTCATTAAGATTTGCTTCCAGCGGCCCGCTGGTTTCTTTCTTACATTAAAAGTCTCTATTAAGCAGAAATTCCCAGCAACGTACACTTTTTCTTGGCCCTGTTCGAAAACATCCTCTAGCTATGTATAACCATTGTTAATGTTGCTATGCTAAGCTATATTACCATGGTAATACTCCCAATTGGCATACAGAGGTATTCAAGACTGTAAGGGTACTATATTCACTATAGCATATCTCCCAAAAATGGATTTGATTGGTTCATTAAAACATCAATCTCGTTTCCAGGCTTTTATTTTTTTGTTTTAATAAATAATCTGCCAATAAACCTTACCCTATTGAGATGAGTTAATAGGGCTAGTCAGTGTACCTTAGTATTAGGGCTAATCAGTAAACCCTAGTGTCAGTAAATCCTAATATTAGGAATAATCTGTAAATCCTAGTATTAGGGCCATTAGACTATATATATATAGATAGTTCCCCCTATGACACACTTTCTCTTGATGTAAATAGTCATATGTTGAAGATATTTATGAAATGTATTCCTATAATTACATAACTGTATAGAGTAGCTTTTAGACAACTGATCTTAGGTTGCATTTACCTTGTTAATTAATTAATATCAACGTGAGTCATCACCCAAATTCGTTTCAAAAAGCAGACATTTTAGCTTTATTAACCCTAATAGGACTGGACTTTTTTGAGGCTGAAACAATGTTCGCTACAATATCTCAATAAAAAATTTAACAAGCTATATACACCACAAGTAAAATGTAACAAATTAGAACGACCTCGGGAAAAACCCAAGAGATTTATCTCAGAGATTTATCGAGTAGACTTAAGACTCGACAAACTTTATTGTTTCCAGCAGCCTAGTACCCAGGCCTTTGGAACAAATTCGAATTTTCGTGCTATTTGACTTGCTAATCAAAATTTAAGGCTTAATTGAATTTCCAATTTTTTGCTCAAATTTCACTTTGCCTCAATGATTTTTGTGAGGGATTTAGTCGGATAAAGATCCCTAACCGTCTTTTAGTTAATATGTTCCAGTAATACATTAACTTCTTGTTCACGAGGCGGTGTCAGTCAGCTAAACATTAAGTATAAAGTTATTCAAGTTTTTCTTCATAAAATTTCACTTTTTTTAACTTTCTCCAAGGTATTCGCTGTGAAACAACACTAAAATTGAAATTCGCTTTGACAACTCTTTAGAGTACCAAAGAGAAACTCATTGGCAGAGTTATGACGCATTTCCATTAAAACTTTTCTCCTAAGTTGTAAACAAACATGACAGAATTTAAAATAATTCGTTAAATTAGCGTCAAGTTAATTATCTATACTGATGACACGACTGTATGTATTCCATGTTTGGCCCATAAGACCAAATATGTCTTTGACAATAAATGGCTTGTTACTTTCAATGCTTCCAAAACTAAACATCTTTCAATTAATCGATTTAAATAACCTTTTCTGCCCTCTGTTATGATGAATGGAGCTAAACCTCCTGAGAATTACCATTGAGTGCGAGAATAGTTAGATTTAGGACTTAGGGAGTTGCAAGTTGGGGAGTTGCGAGTATGGGAGTTGGGGAGTTGCGAATTTGCCGGTAGCCGGGCGTTTTTTTAAAAAAGGTGTGATTTTCGAGGGGATTCGGCTTCTATTATTTGAAACACAAACTTAAAAACTCTACAACATAGTGGGAAAAAATTGTTCAAAGTCTGCAGTAAAGACGCTAGAACAACGCCGTTTCTGCATGCCCTCCGGACATTAAGGCAGCCTTGAACTGGATCCCTAAATGAGTTCCACTCTAAACCATTTTGTATTTGATTGGTTTCTTTGTACAAAGAAACCAATCAAATGCAAAATGGTTTAGGGCGAAACTCATTTAGGGGACCATGTAAAGGCTGCCTAAGGTATCATCAGATGTGCAGTACATATAAGCGTGCATATGTGTCAAAAGACATTTTACCAACTTTGTTCCCAAGGCCTTATTTCAAAAGAAGAGATAAAAGGTCCTGGAAACGAAGTTGACATTGTACGTTGTATGGGATCCGAACGTTGCTTGTTTATTTCGAAAGATCGCTACTGTCTTTTGCTTATAAAGGAAATATATATCTGCAACTTGGGAATCGGGATTTCGAAGATGTTTTTAATGTATTTTCTTCTCAAGTAAGAATAGTTAAATACATAAATAAACATGCCGCACTCAACACAATTTGATTATCTTGACGTAAGAATAATTCCCTAATATTTGACGTCATACTAAAGTTATATAAAAGGCGTGGATTATATTGATTACATCAGTCAACATGACATTTTGTAGAGCCCAGTCTTTATATTTAATGTGCTCATTAAAATAAAGCAATGGATATAAATTCTGATGAAGATGAAGACTATGGTTACATGGGCCATGGAGAAGGAGTATCTCTAGATCAGTATCCAGTCCTTCCAAATATTCAACCTTCGTTAAAGCGAAAAGACAAAATAGCTGATATTAAAATTGCAACAACACCTCTGAGTGTTCTTCCACCTATTGCAGCTCAACAAGAGCTTATACCTTGCCCTCCATCAACTAGTAAGCAGAGTAAAACAAGGCGAAGAAGAGCCGCAAGAAAATCTCTATCGCAGTTGACAGAATCTGATTTGCATCCATCATCGCAGTTCGTAGTTTTACCAGAGGTAATATTTCCTTGTATTTCATTTTAATCTATTCATCTCTTGGCGCGCGACGTCTTATCAACGTCGTTAATAAGACATCACATAGTAGTACTCCTTTAAATCTATAATGTTTTACTCCAGTATATCTCTTCATAATAATGGTTGATAAGTTTGTTTTATAATGATATTTTTAGATTAAAAAAGATGTTCCTGCAATCCTTCGTGTGAAACAACAAATAAGCGATGTTTCAATAAACCGTTCAAATGGCCAGATTAATTTTTACAAAATATTACCATGCATTAACAGCGTTAAAAATAAGATTAGTGACGTAAAAAGCTTAGCCACTGGATCAACTTATCAAAATGATGAATCAAAACAAAATTCATCAGGCAAGGGCAACGTAGGTGTTTTAAAACTATCATCTTCATCCAAGGAGTTAGTTGGTGAACTTCAAGCAGATCTCTCACCATTTAGAAATGAGATGCATCATTATACATCGATGTTTGGTACAGGTAATGTTCAATGTATTGATTCTAGTCAATCAACAAGTTCATTAGATTCGACATCAGAAGAAGTTATAATCGATAACTATACAGCAAGCGATATACCAACAATGCGCGTCGAATCAGGGATTCAAAGAGTGAAAAGTCGAATGAAGTTGATGTCTAGAGCAGGTAGCAGAGTAGGTGGGCGAAATTTAAAGAATTCTACATTAACTTCACTAGATCTTGAGAATGGTAAATACATACCTGCTCCACCAAAGGTAGCAAAACAAAGCAAAACAGGTAGCAAAGAAAATGCGATGCTGAAAGAAAGTGGTTATGCTAGCATCTGTACCAAATTCAACTCAGGTGGCACGTAATTCACCTGCTTTTTTAGGAACAATATTCAAATTCAACTTAAGGGTGCTCGGGACATCCTGTTGTTCTAAATTATTTATAAATCCTACTAGTGTCTTTTGTCTTTGGCGCACTATTTATATTTAATCGTCTTTTGGCGCATCATTTGTCCTTCTGATCAACATTGTTTGTATTTAATCTTTTCAAGCGCACCATTTTCTCTTTGATCATCAGGATTTATATTTATATTCAATCGTCTTTTGGGGAAACGATTAAATATAAACAATGCTGATGAAAGGGAAAATGGTGCCCCAAATGAAGATTGAATACAAACAATGTTGATCAGAAGGACAAATGATTCGCCAAAAGACGATTAAATATAAATAGTGCGCCAAAGACAAAAGACACTAGTAGGATTTATAAATAATTTAGAACTAGAATATATCAATTAAAAATATATGAATGATCTATTTTCTAAACAAGGGCCGGCAGAGACATGTTCAAAATCAAACTAACATTAGAACAATGTTCACAGAAAGTTGTTCTAAAGTTATTTTACTGACTTAGGACAGGTTTTTGCCAGCTGGGTACATACATTCGATGTCCCGATCCTTGATAAAAGTCTGAGGTTCTTTAAGAATCGTGCAAAAAGAATATATATTGGGCGTGTGTTGAAAATTCGTACTCATTCTTTGGATCGCCGGCGCCGTTTGAGGTCTGGAACGAGTTTCCGACACGCTTTAAAATCGACTTTTCTTTTTATAAAACAGTTACGGTGGATTTTTTTAAGATTATAGTTCGTTCCAAATATATTTATTTTAATTTGTGAGTTGATTCTTTTCTGATTTCCAACAGCGTGCTTTTTAAATTACTCTCCACCGTAAAAAAATGAGTTTGAAAGTATATTTGAAGATGAATCATGGCCAGTTAATGCTTTTTTTACATTTGTAGTGACGTCATTATTGTTTTTTGAAGAATATTCAAATTTTGGCGTTGGGACCCCAGTTGACACACGACGTCGTAACAATGTCGCGACGTCGTTTTGATGTTGTTTCGACGTCGTGTGCCTACTGGAAAAGTTTAGTCTCTTTACGAATCCGTCGAGTTCTTTTCGAAATTTTGCATTTTCCAACATTATATTAGAACCCGAAAACCAATATATTATTAACTATGATATAAAACTGAAAATTGGCCCGAAAAGAATTCTCTGGAACTCTTCTTTTCTACTCCATTTTTATGAAATATAAGTAATTTCTGCCACGGTTCTGCCAGCGTAAAAGAGTGAATCATAAATGTTTCAAGTTTCATCATTAAGGCGGATCTCCACTAGGCGAATTTGTTCGCACGATGTAATGGTTTCATTTAGAATTCGTGCGAACGAATTCGCCTAGTGGAGATTCGCCTATATACATTATGTGATCAGACACACGAATTACACATTATGTGATCAAACGCACGCCCACAGTGTTACTGTTATGACGTCAGTTTCTACCAATGAAATCTTTTCTTTTAGCTTTTTAATCGATAAATTCCGCTTATTCCAAACTTTAGAAGATAGTGAAAGAGAAAAAATCACAACCTCGTTCCCAGGGCTTCTTCTCTCTTGACGTTTAACGCTATGATAGCGTTAAACGTCAAGAGAGAAGAAGCCCTGGGAACGAGGTTGAAAAAATCAAATACGGTCACATTCTTTTCACTTTTCATGTGCTGTTAATATCATATGCATTCCTTAAAAGAGTGACCATGTGATGAAAAAGCATCAACTTAAAAAATATCGTGTTTATTTCGTTAGAAACAAAATGCAAAATGTGATGTGGAAACAAAAGAAACGCCGTTTGTGGTTGGTTAAGATTGTGTGTGATACAAACTTCTCTGTTTGCCACTTCTATCTTAAAAAATTTAATTACGATTCAAAAATGGATAAAAATTCGAGTAGGGTTTTTTTCAGAGCTTAATTCAATTCCCTACCCAATGCACATAAACTTGTTCAAAGTTCGCAGTAAATATGCTAGAACAACGTTTTCAACTTCGATTCATAGCGTCTTTAATGAGGACTTTGAACAAGTTTTTGCCTTCTGGAATACGTTTTTACATATAATTACATGTATGTTATATATATTTTTAACCTTGATGTTTGTAATTCTTCTCATAAAGAAGTGCGGTCCTCAATCCCTTTACAAAGGGTGCGGTCGTAAATCCCCTTACTAATGGGTGCGGTCCTTAAATTATATTTACAATTCTTTGAATCCTAGTAAAGTGTTTCGAGCAGAATTAAGAACTGACGCTAACACTGATATTTGCTCTCTCACATTATCCCATCTATCAACGCCATTTATTTCGATATCATATAACGGTTCTGTTACACCAGGAAATGTTTTTCTTGAGAATAATGTCTTTCTTGCTGGTGAATATATAGCATGTCTAAAAAGAAAATTTAGTTGATTTACACTAGACGAATAATTCGCTGCGACAGCCAATATAAGACATTTTGTTAGTAGTAATCGTCACATGAGTGTGACGTCAAATTCTACCAATGGAGTGCATTCTTTTGGCTTTCGCAGCGAATTATTTGCTTAGTGGAACTCAAACTTAACCCTATTCATACCGACGTGTTTTGATAGTGATACCCGGCATGCTCGCTTTCGGTACACCACCCATATATTTAATTTAGGATCGACAAAAGCAATAATGCTGTAACTGTGGTTTTCAACTGGTCATCCCAAAAAAACAATTATGAAACCAACCGCCCCCCGGCTTGATCGAATTGCTCTCATAGAAATGCCGGTCAAATACTCATAGGGTGGTGCTGAATCTACGCCATTGAATAGAGTTAACACCATGGCATTTTTTACGTCACACGACGTCGGAGACACACCGAAACGATGTGTGATCAATATGATTTGTTTTGTCTATATTTCATGTTTTGGGATCGAAAAAACGTTTTTTACGCGGTTTTCTCAAAATTAAACGGGGAGACGAGTCTTCGGCACCGAATCGTAGATGAATATTTTATATACACCTTTTACTGCTAATTTCGAAATTTCGAAACCCTAAACGATCTTGCATTTGATTGGTTTCTTCGTTTCTTTCTTCTACCTGTGAAACCAAGCAAACGCAAGATCGTTTAGGGTGAAACTCATTCAGGGGTCCATGTAAAGGCCGCCTTAGAAGCTCCAAAAACTATATCCAAGAATTACAAAATTAGGACCAAAAAGCGATACTCTTCTGAATTAGAGCAGAGAGATTTAGAGGTCCTTGCAAGCATAAAATCCAGCTCCACGTGCGAAAAAATAGTGAAGGGGCATGCTGTGCGCACCCAAGCTCAAAGTAACGAAGAAACCAATCAAATACAAGCTCGCTTAGGATGAAACTCATTCAGGGGTTCATGTAAAGGCCGCCTAATTATGGTGAACACCTCCAAAAATAATATTTTTTCGGTGCGCACTAAATTAGGATACATGTGATAGTGAAGTGAACAGATCGATTTCGCAGAATGTTCTAAACTACGATATTTAACTCAGGTACATGCGTAGCAGACTAACTGTACAATAAACTGCATGCACATGCGTCGTAATTCACTGTAGAGCTACATGCATGCTTTACTTGTAAATACTTCAGTAACTTACTACTTGTTCATGCATTAACTTACTTCATATCACGTCTGTTTGGTAAGCCTTCTGGAAGAATGAAAGCGCGTTCAAAGTTCATCATTTGGTCATTAAATCGTCTTGTTGAATGACAACTAAAATATAGAACATATAAGCTTACTTTGCTGAAGTTTTGTTAATCAGACCAGCAGATACAAATGATCTTTCAAAGTACATCATTTGGTCATTGAATCGTCTCACAGAATGACAACTAAAATAACAACCAGCGTGAACGACCATCAAATACACACCCGTATCATTCCCGTATATGGATTGTGCATATCCATATATGGCAATACATATTCCATATACGGGAATTTACAGGACCGAATTGGCTCGGTAGTCATTCAAACTGTTTGAAGCGTATCACTTATAAAGTAAATATATACAAGGTATCGTGGGTAAATAATAGAATGGAATCCGAACTTTTTGATACGATAAACCTAATAGTCACAAGTTTTTGGATAACGTCGTTTGCCTGCAGGGAAGCTGATTGATATACAATTTTCCTTCTTTATTAATGCAAAATACTTTTCTGAAGAAGAAAACCAGGAAGAATAAACTATACGTACTTAATGTTTTGTTGCTTACTTATTTCGCTACTTAAAATTCTTATAAATTACACATGGGCGTTAATACAGGAGAGTCATTTTATCCGATGGGGCGTTAATAAAATATTTTAAATTTAACTCAGGTTATTGAAACGGAAGGGGCGGTTATTCAGAAGTAAGCGTAATTTGACATATTCAAATTCAGTTATTGATACTAAAATGGAATAGATCTATTCACAAACTTGTTGCAATGTAATAACTATTGAATCAGTTCAATATCCCTGTAGACATATGCTGGCGTCGGAACAACGTTGAAACAAAGTCAAACTGACGACGTGACGTTGTCTTGACGTTGTTTCAACATAGTTTCGACATCGTGTGCCCGCTTGGTTAGAAACAAACGTTCGTCTTTTTCTTAAGAGATAAACTTACTCGTTTTTATTCAGATCTCCTAGTCTTCTATGAAAATCTTCTGCTGTGAGAACTAATTCGTATGCGGCTTTCTTTACCAAGGCTACATGTCATAATAATATAACAATAATAAACAGACCTTTCACAAAAAAAAACATGAAAACGAGGCGTTAGTTTTTCAAAGTAGAACTTGTTGCAATGAAATAAGTTTCTTTTTCTGCAGTGACTGAAAGTATATATGGTAATACACAGTATGGAGATATGCAAATCCGTATTCAGTAGGTCCTTGACGCTGTGTTTATATAGTGGGTATATTCCCAGCCGGCAAAAACCTGTTCAAAGTCCGCAAAATAACGTTAGAATACTATTTTGCTGATTTTGAACAGGTTTTTGCAGGCTGGGTTTTGATTGTGATAAAATAAACAAATGCACGAGATGAAATCTATGAGCAGTGACTCATTCAAAGTCTGCAGTAAAGACGCTAGAACAGCGTTTTCAACGTTGTCCTAGCGCCTTACTGCAGTCTTTAGACAGGTTTTTGCTCACTGGAAACGTCCATGATGAAATAAATAAATAAAACAATAGAACAGAAAAAAATAGCCGTGGGGTCTGTACTTACCCATGGTAATATTTTGTGGCTTGAATATCTCTTCAAATGTAACAGCAAAAGTATCAGCATCGTTAAAAATTTGCTTTGCATATCGTGTCAAATTAAACGGTAACACAAGTTCATCAGCTAACTCTATCGTGTAACGTAACAAAAGTTTCGATATTAGAGTATGGTAACGAAAATCTGGATCGATAAATTTTTGGTAGTAATTAAAATTATCGTAAATTGTATGATATGCAGGATAATTCGATAATTTATGGTAATATTTCTAAAAGAAAATTTTTTGAAAACAAATATTTTAGCAAGGAGATAACACTTCTGATCTTATTGTAGCTAGCTATTAATAGGCAGGAGAGAACACTTTGCACTTTAATCACCCTATTTTGCCAAAATTCTAAAATCTATATCAAGTTCACTATTGGCAATTGCTGATCACGCTCTGAAAATTTTAGCATTTATAAATAACAGAAAGTGGGTCAAATAAGCAATTATTTTATCAAAAAATAGCTACAACTTCATGTAATCATGCAGAAAAGCGATTAAGTTTGGCCAAAAAATATGGCTGCTACACAGTTAGCATAAAAAACCAAACTTTAATCACTCGTATCTCCACTATTAGGTCTTGAAAGAATGAAATTTTCAGAATGTGTTACTGACTGACATTACAAACTTTCATGTTATTTATTTGGAATTTTGACCAAAATAGAGTGATTATATGACTTTAATGTTAGTGTAGCAATTAGTAGCTTCCAGCAAAAAAAAATTAACGCTAGTGTACCACTTGCATAAATGCAATTATCAGCAAAATAGAAATATTTTTAATTTAATGTAGCAATTATTAGCGTGCGGAAAACACTTTTAATGTATTGTGGAAATTATTATAAGAAACACTTTTGATTTTGGTGCCGTAATTAAATTAGCCAGGCGAAAACAGTTTTTATAGAAAGACTTACAGTATCATAGCTGTAACGCATGTCAATACAAGGTATTCCAATAGAAGAATAAAAAGGTGTAAAGTCACTACCAGAACCCAAAGATGAATAACTAAAAGAAAACAAATAACAGTTAACATTTTCTAACGGAACATCACAAAAGTTTCTTTCCAAAAAAAGGCTTAAAGAAACAACAAAAATGAATCTGTACAGAAGGGTACAGATAGGGTGTTAGGTCAGCGAGCTTGCAATGGATTGGTTTCAATACATTGCAAGATCGTTGACTCGGCACTATTCTCTTTTTGGTAGGTTCACAGAAACTAAATTTGACCAAGTTCAATAAAAATGAATCTGTACAGAAGAGTGTTATGTCAACGAGCTTGCAATGGATTCGTTCGTTCGATTCGAAGAAATCAATCCACTGCAAGATCGTTGACTCAGTACTATTCTCTTTTTGGCAGGTTTTAAAAAAGTAAAATTCAATGCAAATGGTACAGAAAAGTGTGTGGTCAACGAACTGGTGATGGATTGGCTTGCTAGGTGCAAATGGTACGGAAGGGTGTTTGGTCAACGAACTGGTAACTTGGCTTGCTAGGTGAAATCAATTCATTGCAAGATTGTTGACAGTCTCTAAAGCACGATTTTCATTATAACTAGTGATCAGAATTGCGCATGCGCTGTTTAAGTATATTACGTAATAATTTTGGTCCATACAACTGCGTTTTGGGAGTTTTGGAAGTTCAGATTTGGCCAACTTTAATGGAAATCGGGCTTAACGACCTTGTAAATTGGTTGGTTTCTCCGAAAATAAAACTAAAAAAAGCTAAATTAAAATATTGCAGATAAATATTTATTACTCATCACGACCTTACCTTGGTTCATCTAAATTTTGTGAATCTCTCATCTTTTCTTTCCAAGCTGTGTAGAGACTCTTTGGTGGTGTTACACCATCTGAATTGCTATCAGGATCTACAAACTAATAAATAGGTATGCATTAAAGACGTCACAACTCGTTTTACAGCATTTACACAGAGATAATTTGAGACATTATGAAAGAATTATAGAATCAAGGACACATTTTTGAATACTAAATAGACATTCCATTTTGGTAGCACATCGTGAAAGGTTATACCGAGCTGTGTATTGCTATATAAGGGTCCATACTCAGTAGTCTTTCACGCTGTGTAGTACCAACTATGTTTTAAACTAGTTATAGTCAAGCTCGTCCTCAGCCCCTTTTGTATTTTTTTTTATTTTTCTCGGTCCAAGAAAAAAACAAAAAAAACAAAAGGGGCTGGGGACGAGTTTTTTTTTTTTTTTTGGGGGGGGGGTGGATTTCTATAGTTACTAAAT
>JAULBZ010004606.1:0-14515 GCA_032360805.1 Neoturris breviconis | reverse complement strand
AGGAATAGATTATTGAAAGGCAGAAATTACAAAATCAAAAATGTTTAAATAAATATTGATAAAATTATGTTTTATAGTATGCTCTTGGATAAAAAATTCCGTTCAGAACTTGAAAAGAGATACATGGAAGAAAAAAGATCTCTACCAGCTGACGGAATAATACCATTTCCTCCAACTAATCGCTTTGCAACGTTACTTCAACAGAGACATGTACAGGTAAAAACTATATTACTTTTTAAATGCATCTGTTTGTGTTTAACATTTTAGCATTGTAAGGTCGTTTGTATCAGATTGTAAGTAAGCAAAAACTGTACTAGTAGATGTTTTGGAATTTATTTATCATGTAAGATATTAACGTTAATCATGTAGAATAACTTTATGTTTACAAATCTCTAAAATAATATTTCCCCAAATACATTCTTTTATTCATGGTATCCCAGTGGGCAAAAACTTGTTCAAAGTCTGCAGTGAAGATTCTAGAATAACATTAACGTACCTAGTTCTAAGTATACCAATACTGACCCCAAGAAGGACTCAACTTTTCCAATAATCAGCATAATAAAACCTTGATCTTAATCGTTAAAGCTAGTGACCAAATTATACACAAGATAATATAGTAATCGTATTTACGGCAAAACATAAAACATCGTCTAAAACTGTGTATATTGCCCAAAGAAACTATCTTTACCAGATGCTTATGATACAGGTTTCTACCACTTGTCTATATTGTCCACCATTTTAAGGTACTGATAGTGACCATTATTTCCAGGTGTGACCAGCATTTGTGAAGAATTGTACAAACCCAGTGGCCATGGACTTTGAACAAGTCTTTCCTCACTGAGAAGTTCATTAATTAGCAATATTAGTACAAAAGACAAAATATACTAAGACTTCACTTATTAACCACTGTAGCTCAATGTATTTCTTCTGAAAAGTATTTATTGGCTGAAATTAACTTGATTTCTAAAAATTCATTCAATTTCAAAATCATGAACCTGATACCTTTTTCTTCAGATTTGTTTTATACTTATTTCCATTCATGACCATATTATCATATTTTTTACAGCTACTCGGCCGTTCAATTGATTTGAACAAACTATTGGAACAAAGATTGACATCATCATTGCAAAAATCTCTGGAAGTTGCAATCAGTAAATTTGAAAGTACATCATTATGTAACATTGTGGTAAGTTGATGTTTATATTATTATTAAAAATTTCCTAAACTTAATTATTTATCTTAGTCTTAACCCTATTATTTTGGGGCTCTGAATTTTTGGGAGGGGAGGGGGGGGGGCACTTTGTACCTGCCCTCCATAACTTTTGATGGAAACATGTTCTAATTATTTCTTTTGATGACATCAATACTTATGATGATGTCATCAGGACCAAAATAGGTGTTGCTAAGGGAAAATTATCCCTAGTTACCAAAAAATATTTTCTTCAAAATTATCCTAGGTAAATTATAGGAAATTCCCAAAATGCCTAGTCACAATAGCTATTTGTTCAGAAATTATGGGGAAAAGAATATTAGCCCCCAAGCATGGAATTAATTAATATATGACCTTTATATGTATTTTTGCTCAGCTTTATGTGCTTTATAACAGAGTTTAAAATAAAAACAGATAATCACTGCAGAGGAGTGATTTTGAAGCAATCCTCAAAAATCCCTCTTCCACAGTTGTTATTTTCTCTTATTTTCTAAATTTTTTTTAGGAACTTGAAACTTTAGTAGAAATTTGTCGATTGACACATGAATTACTATCTAAACATATTCAAATGCCAAGCTTTGATTCAATGCTTCGTGAAGCTAACCATTCTGTATCTGCACCATATGGTCGAATAACGCTCCATGTATTTTGGGAATTATATTATGATTTCTTACCAAATTATTGCTTTAACTCTTCTACTAACAGGTAAGTTGTTTTAGTACAAATCCATTTAAGGGTTAAAACCTCAAAATAACTGTTAGACATCACCTGTGAAGGAGTGTTTTTCAGTACAAACTTTTCTTCTCAGAAGCTCAGAAACACTCCTCCACATGTGGCTTGAGAATTTAGCAGTAACATCGTTCTGTTAACTCTGCTCACTTCTTTTTCTTTTTGTGTTACTGTGTATATACATAACTTCAGGACAAGTAAAAGAGGGTTCTCCAGGGAGTTCAAATAGGGGTTGACAGATAGGGGTTACCAGACAAATAACGTCCATTGGTTTAATATTAGGTTGACTATTTGCAAGCCATGTTTGTTCATAATGGGATAAAATTGCATTGACCTAAGTATGTCCAATATGTGAAGCAATGACCATTAATTTTTGTTATCAAATGTAAAATAAAAACACTAAGGTCATGTATTTAGGAAAAAGTTAAAATTTCTCTTTTAGATTCACAAGAACAACATTATCATTTGTAAATGAAGTAACAAGAGATCCATCTCCAAAAACTATAAATGCACACTTTTATGGTACTAAGGTATGTGAAGTCACCAATATGGTTTTTGATGTCAAATTTCAAGTTATTTTTAGCTTCCTAAATTTTGAGAGGGTCAAATTGTCCCATAGCCATTTTGATTTACAATAGATTGCTAATGGCTGGAGGAAATCACTTGAAATTTTGTGACTTTTCCTAACTTTTATTAGGCTTACGATAGGCGAAAAGAAATTCATACTCCACCTTATTTTTCTGGGGGTAGGGTTTCGTTTTCAGGGGCTAGATTTTTTTGAAAATTTTATGTTTTAAATTCCTATATTATAAATATATTTCAGCAACGTAAGTTTAATATCTTTCATAAATTTATGAGGAACTTGATATAAAAATGGTTGAATCTGATCAATAAATAAATTCTCCCAACATCAGAATTGAGCATTCTTTTTCCATATTTAAGCATAATCATTGTCTGAACTTTCTGTGAGCATACAGACTTTGTAAATATTTAGAATATTTATATTTTATGTCCAGAAATAACGAATCCTAATTAAATGCAATATTATACAAATTTACAGAATTCAAGATTTGACTTACTTGACTTATTTCGGCTGGTTTCGCCGGGCTAAATTCAAGATTTGATCATCTTTAATAATACTGTTACTGAACCCAGGAAAATAATATATGAAATATTAAAATGTATGCAAGCTATTTCATTCCATGCAAAATTAATGTGCATACGTAATCAAACGTTGCCGAGTGCAATTAGCAATGAATTAGGATGAAGTACTATCTGGATGTAAAATTTTACAACTCCAGAAATTGGAGATTTTTAAAAATCTTTGATTAGGGGGGATCATTGGCTGAAGTTTTAAGTAGGGGTTGACCCATTTAGTAGGATTTATATTTTACATTATGAGTTTCAGTTAATAAACTCTAAGGAACTATATATATCAAAATAACATTTTTTCTAATATCATTTTGAAACAATAACATACCTATCTCTTAAAATTATTCATTTTAATCACCAACAACTACACTTAACTATTTCGCTTACTGCAAAAAAATAATAATATTGAAAATTTTTATTTTATTTTTTACAGGAATTGCACAGTGCATACACCAGTGTTTTTTCGCTCTTTTCAAATTTTGTTGGACCAGAACATTTTGGTTGTATTGTACGTCTGTTGAGTTATCAAGGCATTGCTGTTGTTATCGAAGAACTTCTTAAAATTGTTAAAAGTCTTGTAAGTTTTATGTTTTATGTCTTGAATGAATTCAAGTAATTGAATGAAAATTGTATATCAAACAGGAATAACGGTTGGACACTCAAAAAACTGAAAACTACTGAAACTGAAAACTACTCAAAGACGCTCCTCCACAGTTTTCCTAAAAGTTATTTCCACTAGGTGGAAAATTCCATGCAAAAGCTAAAAGAAGACATTCCATTGTAGAGGAGTATTTTTTACTCAGAATGCACTCCTTTGCAGATGAGTTCGGCAGTTATAGTCAGGCTTGTAATCGGTTCTCGAAATAGGAGCAAAGAATCACTGTCAAGGGTTTTTAGACACAAAGGTTTACCAGTGGACAAAAACTTGTTCAAATTCAGCAGTAAAGACGCTAGAACAAAGTTGATAATTGTTCTAGCATCTTTACTGCGGACTTTAAACAAGTTTATTCTCACTTGGGTATGAAACTTAGTTAGAAAACAAAACTCAATATCTTTTGAATGCTTACTTTCAATCTCATTTTATTTTGACCAATGATGCTTAATAAATATTAAAAACTGTTATGTCAGTGGTTGAAATAAGAGCAAATAATCACTGTGGAGGAGTGATTTTTGAGGATGGCCTTAGGCTACAAAGCTTGAAGCAATTCTCGAAAATCACTCCTCCACAGTAATTATTTTGACCACTGTATGTTGCGTTATTTCTTTTAGTTCCAAGGCACCATACAACAGTATGTGAAGGTGTTAATGGATGGTATGCCAAGTAAATGTGGTTTACCTAGATATGAGTATGGTTCTGCCGGTTAGTTTACACATTGTCCGTTTTAATTAGTTCCTTGATAACTACAGAATTGCTAATCAGTCAAAATTACTGTTGGACATCATCCATGGAGGAGTTCTAGTAAAATTTTCAGTAGCAAAGCTAAAAACTACCAAAATAAACTCTCCTCCACAGTTGATGTCTGATTATATTAATGGTTTTATTTTCGTATTTTAGGTGTGCTGGAGTTTTACAATGCTAACTTAGAATCTATTATGCAGTATCGGGATTTAAAGACAGAAGTATTTCAAGCTTTCAGAGAAGTTGGCAATATTATAATATTTTGTTTGCAAGTGGAGGAGCTTATGGTTTGTATTTTTTCCTGCTACAAATTTTCCTAAAGTCAACGTTATGTGCCGTAAAGCATCGAATGAGCCTATCCTCCCCTCCTTTTGAATAAATGCCCCCTCCTCTTTCTCCCCTTCAAATAAGCATCTTTTTTAGCAAAGATTTCAATAAGCTCTCCTCTCGAATAAGCACCCCCCCCTCTAGAAATTTGAATTCGACCTTTATAATGAAAACGAAAATGCATAATAGTTTCATAGATGTATATTTCATTGTACATAAGGTAATTTAACAATTATTTTCTGATAAATACCTTAAGTTTTGTCAATTGAATAAGTGCCCCTTTCCCTCGAATAAGCTGCATCCACCTCCCCCACCCCCTTTTAAGGCATCCAGGCATTTAATCGATGCATTACGATATATCTCAGAAAGTTCAGTTCAATACTCAACTTAGGAGCCATCTCCAAAATTCGTTTCAAAAAGCAGATATTTTAGCAGCTTTAAATAAGTCAAAATCAATAAATTTGAGAAAAATTAATCAACGATGAAGAATGTTAAGTCAACGAACTTGCAATAGATGGGTTTCTTTGGCCAATCAATTGTAAGATCATTGATTCAACACTCTTCCTATGTTGAACGCTGTGCAAGGCATCTCATGTAATATTCTTTTTTAGACGCAAGATGAAATAGCTGATCTCTTACATGCAGCACCTTTTCAAGGGATTATTCCACGACCATATGTAAAAGGTAAGATTAGTACAAGGTGACGTCACTTTCAACCAATGTAATGGCTTTAATGCAGCCAACGCCTCATTTTCATATATTTGTGAATATATCTAATGAATAATTATTTAGTAGGAGGGTGTAGTCTTTGAATCCAAAATACACTGAGCTGTGACAATGGTTAATGTTATGAAATTTATAATAGCCATGGTCGAAATAAGAATAAGTAATCATTGCGGAGGAGTGATTTTTGAGCATAACTTTGGACTTCAGAATAAAAAATTACACTCCTCTGCAGTGATTATTTTCTCTTATTTCAACCACTGTAATAGAACTACATGATTCAGCATTCGAAATTAGAGCAAATAATCACTGTAGAGGAGGGATCTTTGAGCATTGCTTCCGGCTAAAAAGCCTGAAGCAATGCTCAAAAACCACTCTTCCAAAGTGATTATTTGCTCTTATTTCAACCACTGTGATTTTATTTAAAATGTTTAGATAAAGACTCTGTTGAAGCTAAGATGAAAAGATTAGAAGCACAATATGCTGCCTTTCAAATTGTGTCACTTGTCAATAGATATGGTAGTGACCAGGTAATTTTTTTTCTTATGCCAGTAGCAAGCCTGGATATATAACTGCCAGACATCACCTGTGAAGGAGTGTTTTTTGAGTAAAGTACTCGAAAAACACTCCTCCACAAGTGATATCCGGCAGTTATATTCAGGTTTGAGTATGCAAACACTTGTTCAAAGTCAGCAGTGAAGACGTTGTTCTAGTGTCTTTACTGCGGGCATTGAACAAAATTTTGTCTTGTCATTTCTTAACTGTTTTAATCGATTTTAAAGCTTTTTATATCATATGAAAGGAACTGTTGTCTCCAGAAAGGTGTCATCTTAAAGCACTCTCTGTTATCTATTTGTAGGAGGGGGTAAACTCCATTTTTCACTTAACTAGGACCCTCCCAGTGTATTATTTTTTAAGGATTTTATACCGATTATTGACAACCTCTCCTCCCCATCAAATACAATTTATGCAATATAAACCAGTACGAACAAGATATCTAGAGCTTTAATTTCAATTTTTAGTAAGATCTTCTCAATTTTATCTTTTGTACTTACATTTTTGTTATAAAAAGTCCGAAATAAAGGGCAAAAAATAAAAAAATTCATAATTCACGACGCCGTTTTGACGTTATTTCAATATGGATTCGACACCTTATGCCGACTGGGTAGGTGATATTGCTATCAAAAATCAAATCTACTGAGGACAGTACTGAGTCAATGATCTTGCAAAGGATTTTGGTTTCTTCGTACCGCATAAACCAATCCATTGCAAAATCATTGACCTAACACACTTCTGCACAGATTCATTTTTGTTGAATTTTGTCAATATTTGTTGATTTAACCCTAACAAAAAAGTTGGTTTTAGAGCGAAATTTTGAGGTGGTTTCTTATAATCAATGTGTACCAAGTGGGCAATAACTTGTTCAAATTCCGCAATAAAAACGCTAGAACAACATTGAAAACGTTGCTGTTCTACAGCTGATTTGAACAAGTTGTTGCCCACTAATTAGCTCTTATTGCTCATTTTTTTCTATATCATCGTCAACAAGTTTATTTGTTCTGAGCATCATTTTTATTCCACTTTCAACATTCTTTTCTTCAACATTCTTTTCTTCAACATTTTCTTCTTCTTCCTCGCCGACGTCACTACGCTCTGCATCAGTATTCTCATCTTCGTCTTCATCACTAAAGCCGCTTTCATCACTATCAAGATTTTCTTTAATATGCGCCTCTTTGTCTCCCATTTCATAATGTACTTTCATGGCGATGCCATCTAAATGAGCATAGGTGCTTAATCTTTGATTTAGTCGAATATTCTTTTGTTCGTTGAACGCATCTATAACCTCGTCATTCTTCACGAAGTAGAAGTAGATTACTTCAGCTGCTAACAATATGTTAAGCCCTGGCAAAAGAAACATTACCAAGTCTTGAATCGATTTATTCATTTTCAAACCCAGCGTACCAACAGTCCACATAAGTATAAAGGTGGGGAGGATCACCGCTAATGCCATCATACTTGTCGTTGCACGTTGGTGAGTCAAATCAAATGATTTAATTTCTTTGCCTTTCTTCAATTCTCGGAGTATCATAACTCTTATGGCAACCGTGATCAAGATCAATAGAAGTAGTGGACCACCAAAATATAACATGTCTGATCCATTTAAATATGGCCAGCAATAACTCAGTTCGCTGTATTCTTCATATGGGAACTCTTGAAGGCTGATGAGTGCAGCTGTTGGTACACCCCATCCAATAATGTTAAAAATTGCATTAACATTAGTTTGCTCATTAAATATGTGCAACAATTGTGATAGCTGATGTATGCCATCAAGCACTAACCACGTCATCATACCAACATGAAAGAATTGAATCCAATTGGACATTCTGGTGCAAGATTCAAAATCATCTTTATTTGGAAATGCAAATAGGTAAAACAGTATTGAAAAGATCATGCAGATAACAAGAGAAATATACACTCTACTGTGTATACTTTGATAACATTTTAACATTAACATTCCAGCCGTGTAGAATAGTAACATGATTAATGCTACTATTGTAAGCAAGACATGTACAACATTGTGTACAACGTATCCTTCTGCTGCCACAATTTCTCTTGGTTCCATTAGTAATGCAAATGACCCATAATGCATTGCACGACACTCTGTCATTGATTCGTTAGTTCTTCTCATCATCATGCCATAGTTGCTCCAGTAACCAATTGATGAAAGTGTTAGACCGGTTTGTTGGATATATTGCCAGTACACACATATTGGTTTTGCGAAATCTTTTCTCTTATGAGTAAATGTTATGGTTATATATGTAGGCAATGGCTGTTTCATCTCAGGTTTGATTGTCACGTGCATTATAGCAGAGTTAAGTTCCAATTTTGGATTATAGTTAAAGTCTTCTGTTATGTAGTCGACTCTCATGCCGGTAAAAATTGGATGTTCATATGGCCATTCATCTTTTAATCTAAGATCGTCTTTCACGAGTTTCTCTCCTTTTAGATTATCGTAAAGGAGAAATAGATATTCATACTCTCCACGTGGTAAATCACCATACGGAACGTACATAGAATCATTTCTCTTGTTCCATTTTTTGCTTGTGAATTCATGGTAATCAGGAAATCTGATGGGATTGTATCGATATTTAAGCCCTGTCTTCCACATAAAGTTAGACATTACTCTGTGTGATGTCCGTCCAGTCTCAGTCGCTGCAAATATTGGATTAATTAATTTTATAGCATTGAAGAAGCTCAGTATTAGAGTTGAAAGTTTTTTCATATATGAAACTAAAATCATAGAATCTTCGTTTATTACCTTGATTGAAGGTTCTGTACCATTGTAGTATTTTTTGCATGTGAAATAATCGTTTAAAGAAACCATGATTTCATAGAAGCATGGCCTTTGTGGATTATTACAGTCGCCAAATGATGGTAACCAGCCTGTGTATGCTTTACATTTTCTGTCAAATATCTCTTCTGGACTTAATGTTGTTGTTACTGTTGTTGGTGCAATTGTAGTTGCTCCATACAGTTGCAATGTCCAATGTGGTAATGCAGCCATATTAACGGTGCCATTACCAAATAACAATCGGATGCATGACATTATTGCAGGGTCAATCGTTGTTGTTGCTGGAGGAACTGTTGTTGTTGGAGGAACTGTTGTTGTATCTGCAAGAGTTGCTGTTGTACTTCCGGGAGTAGTTGCTGTCGTATTCCCAGGAGTTGTTAGATTTCCGGAAGTAGTTGTTAGATTTCCGGAAGTAGTTGTTAGGTTTCCAGAAGTAGTTGTTAGATTTCCGGAAGTAGTTGTTAGGTTTCCGGGAGTAGTCGTTGGATTTCTAGTTGTCGTAGTTTCTTTAGGAGTGGTTGTTGGTGGTTTGGTTGTTGTTGGTGGCGATGTTGTTGGTGGTGGCAGTGTAGAAAATTGCGGAATCAAACTAGCATTTTGTAATAGTAGCACACATGTGAGTTCAGCTGCTTTTTCTGGAGATAATGTAGTTGTAGTTTTAGTTGTTGTTGTTGTTGTTGTTGTTGTGTCTGTAGTTGTCGTTTCAGCTGTTGATGTGTCTGCAGTTGTCGTTGTAGTGTTTCCCACAGGTGTTGTAATCACAGACGTAGTCGCAACTTGTGTAACATTGGTTGAATCTATCTGCAGAATGGAAGTATTATAAACGAATTCAGTGCTAGGGTGTATTTCGTAAGATTGCGAGCTGTTTGGTTGCATTGTAGCATTCATTGGTGGAGTTGATGTTGCAGCTGTCATATTAGCAATTGTAGCAGTGGTAGATGATGAAGGAAGTATTGATGATTGTGAAATAACAGTGTTATATATATTCCCATAGAACATCTAGAAATTCAGGAAATCTTTTCATATTAAGTTGTTCTCTAACGTCACGTGACGTTTTTCAACGTAAACAAGACGTTGTTTTGACGTTCTAACATCAAAACAACGTCTTTTTACGTTGAAAAAACGTCATATGCCCGTCGGGTTTCAGTTGGCATGTTTACTAGCGGTTTTCTTACCCCCTTAATTAAAGTTTACTCTTTTAAAATTGTTTGTTTCTTTTTGAATGTGAACCTAGAGTAAATAACCACTGTGGAGGAGTAATTTTGGAGCATAGCTTCAGGTTATAAAGGCTATAAAGCCTATAAATCCCTCCTCCACAGTGGTAATTTACGCTGAATATGTTCCAATGTACTTACCAACAATGTTATCAACATTTTGTTTTTAATGCACTCACGGATGTAACATATTTTGTTCTTTGACATTCGTATATACTTGTGTATTTTTTCTGAAGTTTTTCACATATTCGTATATTATTAAATATTATAATTTGTATAGTGAATTGTAATAGAGTTGTATATATGTATATGTTGTATCTATATACAATTCATGCTTCCATGGGACAAAATAATAGTATATTCCAGTAGACAAAAACTTGTTCAAAGTCCATTGTAAAGACGCTATAACAACGTTGATAGAAGTTGTTCTAGCTTCTTTACTGCTGACTTTGAACAAGTTTTTGCTCACTGGGATTTAGAGGATGTAAATATTATTGTATAACTAAGGGTTACATGTAATGTAACTGCTCAGTCATCTTTTTGTCACAAATATTAGTTTCTTTCTTCGAACATCTGACATTTTGGGAATTTTTTATCGTTATCTTGCTTTCCACCTTCCTATGATCTTCAAAAATTTAATCATTTCTCTAATGTTAATTATTGTCATCTTTCTCATCTTTGTAAACTGTCTTTTTATTTTGTAGCTCTCGGCCTTGATGTCTCGCAGAGAGTAAAAAACTGTAAAAACAATTTGAGGCTCAATGTTCGAAATAAGAACAAATAATCACTGTGGAGGAGGTTTTTTTAGCATTGCTGCAATGCAAAAAAATGACTCTACCACAGTGATTATTTGTTCTTATTTCGAACACTGAAGGCTGGGAAGGAACTTAGAAAATTTATGTTTCGCTGTTCCACAAAAACAAAAGTAATTGCCCTCAAAGAAGGCAAATATTAATTCTAGAGCATAACCTCTACAACATTAGCCAAGGATTCCCGTCTCTTTGCTTCCTTCATTCATTTTCTTTCTATACGTTATAATTAGTCGTTTGAGATTTATCAGTTTATTTATATGGAATAAGGAGAGAATAAGAGAAAGAAAGAAAAAATAGAGCTTAGTATTAGGCTACTGCAATATCAAAAGTATTATAATATCTACATGTAAGTTCTAATATTCAAACCACCTCCTACAAGCTTGGTAATAAATCTATATGAGAAAATGTGAAATTCATGCAAAAATTTGAAAGCTCCACTTAGACAAAAGGTCTGAAATTTTGATTAGCAAGACGAATGACACAATTCACATTTGTTCTAATAGCCTGGATACTAGGCTTCTAGATACGGCAGAATTTTTCGAGTTTTCAAAAAGACCTAAGATAAATCTCTAGGGAATTTCAAATCTGTCGTTCGACATAATATCATCTCGGATGGCGAAAACCACAAATATTCTGGTCAGGAATTTTTTGATGTCAAAACAAACTAAAATCCGTTGGTTTAAAATTAACTCTCAAGGTTGATTTACACTAGGCATTTGCTGTGAAAACCAAAAGAAGTCATTTCATTGGCAGAAATCGCCATCATATGACGTAAATTCCTTTTAATGGAATGTCTTCTTTTGGCTTTTGCGAAAAATATGAAATGTAAATACATGTATATAGTGTAATATATAAATATTTTTGGTATTTTTTTCTCATGTCATAAAGAGATATTCACGATTTATTGGTCTATAATTTTTTACAAAGTGCTATCCAACAAGTTTATCATTGTTATTTTTTCTTTTATGAAGTTTTCTGTGTGGGTAGGATGGTCGCAAATTAGTGTTAATTCAATACTTGAAAGCACAACCCAGTGGGAAAAAACCTGTTCAAAGTTGACCGTTAAGACGCTGGAACAACGTCGTTCGTAACGTTGTTCTAGCGTCTTTTCTGCAGACTTTGAACAAGTTTTTGCGCACTGAGAATTATTATTTTTGAAGCCTAGAGCTGTGCATAATGATTGGTGTCCAGTGGTCCTTCCTCCACAGTGATTATGTACTCTCATTTCGACTACTGGATGTACAATTCGTCCAACTATTTTAATTCTGGTCATAGCAAAAACGCCAAACGTTATGTACTGACATCTTTACTGCTGACTTTGAAAAAGTTTTTGCCCACTAAATTCTGGTAATTGTACTTTTGCTCATCTTATCTATACACTGCTTGTGTTCTTGGAGAAATCTTTTGGAAAACTGTCTTGTTTCTTCTCCTCGGAGTCTTCGTTTTCCTTATATGTGACTTTCATGTCCAGACCTCGTAAATGAGCATAAGTAAAGATTTTCTGTTTTTCACGAATGCCCTTTTCTTCGAGGATAGCATCATGTACTTCGTCATTTCGATAGAAGTATAGATAAAGAATTTCTACAGCAACCAATACGTTTAGTAGTGGTAAAGCTATCATGGATACATCTTTGAGGTTTGTATTTGTGGTACGAACTGCGACTGTCCCAAATAGCCATAGAGTGATAAACGTTGGAATGATTATAACAGACGCTATCATGCTTCGGAACGCTCGCTCGTAATTGATATTCGTCTTGATTTTCTCAGGGTTCTTATGAAGCGCCAAGAACGTCAAAAACCGTAATCCTAATATGACCAAGGTCAATATGACAAGTGGTCCACCAAAAAACCACATATCTGTACCTTCGATATAAACCCAGCAAAATCTTAACGAATCGAATCGATCGTAAGGGAACCCTTGAAGTGCAACCAAGACTCCCATTGGTAGACCCAACCCTAAGATCATGTAAAACGCGTCGATGTTCGTGTGCTCGTTGAAGAAATAGTGTATTCGCGAAAGTTGATGGACGCTTTCTAACATCACCCACGTGATCACGGAAACATGGCAGAATTGCATGAATGTTGATATTGTAGTACACGCGTCCCATGATGTTCGACTTGCAAAACCAGCCAGGAAAAGGATTTGTGCCATTAAAACAGAAAGTGCAAGCATCATATAGATACGACTGTATGCGTTTCGATAACATTTTAACATAATCATTGCTAGTAAGTAGATAATGAGTAGAATCACCGAAATTAATGTAATAAAGACATTCAACGCGTCTAATGTATCAATTTTTTCATCTTCAGGCTCAGCAACTGGTTCCATGAGGACTGTGAATGAGCTTAAATGTGTTGAGCGACACACAGTCATTGATGCGTTCGTTTTAAATACTCTCACGCCGTAATTGCTCCAATATCCTTGAGTCGGTATCACTCCTTCTTGTCCCGAATCAAGTGCTTGCCAGTAAACACATACAGGGTTAATTAATTTTCGGTTGAAATGCGTGAAAGAAATGATATTTTCTCCAGGTAATGGATTCGCTCGCGCTGGCGAGATTTCAAAGGATATTATTACAGAATTAATCTCCAATCGTTCATTGAGATATAATCCGGGCTCTACCCGGGGATCGATATACCCTCCGGTTATAATCGGATGTTCGTACGGCCATTCTTCCTTCAGCCGTGTCTTCTCTTTTGGTATTTCTTTTTCTATTAATTTCTCATACATAACAAACTCGAAAGAATAATCTCCTCTTGGTATGTTTCCATACGGTATTTCAATTGTATCATTTCGTCCGTGCCACCGTTTATTCCGGAACTGTGATGCAGCGTAATCCGGTAACCTCAAATCACTGTACCGGTACTTTGCACCACTGTAAAATAGAAAGTTATCGTAAGGTCGGTATGTTGGATGATTTCTACATCGGAACGAATCTTTGAATTTGTTTATCGTTGCACCAAACTGATTCATAAGTATCGTCAATATCATTGGTTCTTGTGAGAGCATGTGACTTGGTTGTGTATTGTTCAACCACTTGTAACAAACGAAATATTCATCTGTTAAATTCAGAGCGTGATGTGTACACGAATCACATGGATTCACACAGTTAGGAAACCAATCATCAACTGTCCAAAGTGAATATGACATACATAGTCTTCTACGAGCTTCCTCTGCACTTATTGTCGTTGTCTGTGGCTCGGTCGTCGTTGGTGGTAGAGTGGTAGTTGCACCGTACTCGGTTAGCAAATGATATGGAAAGGTGTGATTTATCGACCAGTTCCCACTTCCAAATAAAAGCTGCGCGCAAATGTCGAATTTTGTTGGTACCATTACAGTCACCGACGACGTTACAACTGTTGGAACTGATGTTGAAGGAGTCACGGATCCAGCTACAACACCCATACTTGTAGTTATGAGCGTAGATGTTGTCTGCATTGCGTTGGCTCCTGCTTGTTGACTGCTCTCTTGTGGGATATTGGTCATGCTGTTGTTAATATTCCCTTGTGTAATAGATGTTGACATATTGCTTGTAAGGAGAGACTGGTTCACAGATGTTGTTGGCATAGCAGTTGACATACTTTCGTTTGACACTG
>JAULBZ010004605.1:0-14516 GCA_032360805.1 Neoturris breviconis | reverse complement strand
CAGTGATTTGATATAATTTTACCTTGATAAAGGTGTTCCAATTGTTTATTTGATCTGAAACTTTATCAACTTAATAAGGACATTAAATCTTAATGTAAGGACATGAACTCCTATTAATTGCCATGTAAAAATTGAGTGTTTATCTTGGATATATAATTTCACTACCCTCCTCCACATTGACCTGACATAATTTTACCTTGAAAAAGGTGTTCCAAATGTTTTCGAAACTTTATTATCTTAATGAAGACATGTTTCAAACACTGACGCATGCAAATCGTATGCAAATTATATTTATGTGCTTAGGTTTAACTTTCACTTGGTTTGGTGGACTACTTTCAATACCGTACCTGTATTTTGTCATGGACCAGAAAACATTTATCGACAGCAAGCAACACACTGCATATCTGTATTTTGAATAAAAACTTGAGCTAATAAACGGATACATTGTGACTTCTTGATTTCTTAAAGAGCTTATTTATATATACGCTTAATTCTTGTTTCTTTTTTCAGGTAAACATTTAAATAAGAAAAGCAATATCAGCTCTAGCAAGAAGCAAGCTAAAGGAACATTAAAAACGAAAGACCAAATGATAAAAAATCGTATGCTGGCTGATCGTGAGAAGTCGTGGGAAGCACATAAGGCAAAAAAAATGGCGGGTCATGGTGGAAATAAAGGTGATCGTGGCAGAGGAGGTGGTGGTCGTGGTAGAGGAGGTGGTGGTCGTGGCAGAGGAGGTGGTGGCCGTGGTGGAGGAGGTGGTGGTCGTGGCAGAGGAGGTGGTGGCCGTGATGGAGGCCGTGGAAGGAGATAACATTTTTATTTTTGAAATTAATGTAATATAAGTCTTAATTGAATATAAAAGGTAACATCGTATCCTTCTGTAATAAATTTCCAAACCACTACACAGTTTGTTAAGCCATAATGGTTAAAGCTTATCGCCTGTGGAAGACTTACGACGTTTTGAAAAGGACAGAGATTTTTTCTGACTGGAATTCAAACCTGGCGGGCAAAAACTTGCTCAAGGTTCCTAGTAAAGACGCTAGAGCAACTTCGTTTGACGTTCTAGCGTCTTTACTGCGGACTTTGAACGAGCTCATGTCCACTGGGAAGCTGATTGTCTCTATGAATACTAGGTTAGTTATTATAAACTTTTTAAGATATTAGTCAGAATTAATACTGATTATCCATCAGTAAATATTCGGTGTTGAAGTTGCTTATTTTGCAAATGTCAAATTGTACCTCGGTAATAGATACGATACCTTTTCAACCGTCACCGCCGTCACGTCTGTTTGTAACGTCTGAGCCACTGAAGCAATAGTATTGGAGGTTTCTGACTTTTATTAACTCTCTCTATAAGACACAAATTTTGAAAATTTCAGCTTGATCACGTCAGCGGATCAAAGGTATATGTCATAACCTGACACTATCTATTTCTACATAGGAAAACCCTATATAAATCGACGATTCATTATTTTGCAATAACTAGTGTTTGCATAACACTTATAACATGAAACTTAGTCAAGTTACATAAAATCTCGAAAGAAAGATTTCTGAAGGATTCGGTCACATGACTAACCCATTTTCCCCGACTTTCTGAAATTTTGAAAATCGGATTTTTTTAGGTCGATAATTTCGATATTTTGCAATGTTTTTTTTTTAAAGAGCAACACAATAAAACCGAAATCGGAAAGAAAAATATTATCTACAATCGTTTACATAAAGGTGAGAGGTGAAATTTGTGCAAAAATTCGAAATTTCAATTTAGGCAAAATTTAGATTTCAAACTTTACTTTTTTCTCGACTCGCGAAATTAAATACCTGGGACATTACCACTTGCCATTTTGTGTGATTTTGTTTATTTTCAGTATTCGGGTATTTGTTTCAGAAATTATATCCGAGTTGTGTCCTTTGTCCGTTCACTGTCTTTTTTCTCGTTTACACCACTTGTTTTTTCTTGTTTTTGGGGAATTACATGGTAAAGATAGTGCCGACTACTATCTCAGCTATCTATTCATATAGTATCATATCTATCGTATTTATATATCTTTTTATTAATTATCTTATACTTCTAAACTTTTGGATTACTATACAGTACAAAAGATGCATGACGGATCTCGCCGTTCAAATTTTTCTCCCTGATTGAGCAGCGTAAACACCCTAAAGTGAAGGTGTTAGTTGTAGGTTTTTGCAGATGTGAACGCAAATCCAATTATCATTAAATTTAACGTCAAATCCAATTAGAATAAATGCAACATCAAATCCATCTAAAACTAGCTTTATAAACGCATCGCCAAATCTAGCGTCAAATCTATCTAAAACTTACTTCATAAACGCAACGCCAAATCTGACATCAAATTCATCTAAAACTTGCTTTAAAACGCAACGCCAAATCTAACGTCAAATCCATCTGAAACTTATCTTTATAGGTGCATCGCCAAATCTAACGTCAAATCCTATTAGAAATTATCTACGTCCAAGTCCAATTACAGTTTATCTTTATAAAGCGTCAAGACTGACGTCAAATCCAATTAGAAAATATCTTTATAGACTCAACGTCAAATCTATCGCCAAATACAACTTAGCACTTACCTATACAAACGCAAACAAATATAACGTCAAATCCAATTAGAATTTATCTTTTGAACGCAACTTTAAATCTAACATAAGAATTAAGCTGTCACTTACCTATATCGTCGTCAAATCTAACATTTAATCCAATTAGAATTTATCATTATAAACGCAACTCCATCTAGCACTTATATTTATAAACGCAACGTCAGGTGTAACGTCAATTCCAATTAGGATTTATCTATGCAAACGCTAACGCCAAATCTAAAATCGAGTCCAGTTACAGTTTATCTTTATAAATGCAATGTCAAGTCTAACGCCAATTAGTACTTATCGCCAACGCCAACTAGTACTTATCTTTATTAACGATAAATCTAATTATAAGTTATCTTTTGAACACAACTTCAAATCAAATACAACTAGCATCAAAGCGCAACGTGAAATCTAACGTCAAATACAACGCATCAACATTTCTTTACCTAAATTCAGTACGGTTTCTTACATAAAAAGCATGTATATTTCTTAGTGTAGTATACATATTGTATTATCATACACCAAGTGTCAGTAGTACCCTGAGATCTCATGTGGGAGTGGTAACTGTCCCCCGGACCACGCCCACAAATGTTATTAAAAGCTTCTGCAATGTTATTTTAGTGCGTATGACAATGGACAAATAAGATCGTTGACATAAATTCGTTAAATTAGAACGCATTCAATTTCAAATGTCACATAGAAACGGCTTAATATTGAGAATGAGAGAAGCTGAAACAGTACGAAACTACCAATTGAAACACAGTTCTTAGAATATTTTTTACAACAATATGCGTTTAAAACATGTAAACATGGTACTTGCAAAGAAAAGAACATAGACACACTCGTTGAATGATTTCGTCTCGCTTTGTATGCCATACAAGGTATTTTCATTATTTTTTCTTCTCTGATTAGTGCTTACGTCAGGGATCTATTGAAAATCTTTATAAGCCTTTTGTTGATGAACGTCGTCTAAAGATAAGCTCCAAGTTGTTCTAAAACTCGTGAAAAACTAAAATACTGTCTAATAAGCCTCTCAAATATGAATGTTTTAAAAAGCTAAAATGAGTAACTGTGGCTATTCACAGTGGTTTGCATCTGTTCCGTAACAAATAGCGAAATATGGAACAAAAAGAGATACAGTGAGTACTACAACTTTTTTATTTATATGCCTATTGTTTGCACAACCAATCATTCATCAAGCTGATTTGCTACCGCTCATATCCTTCGGCATCAATATCCACAATCTATAATCTATCTGTATTGTCCTGCACAGCCAGAAACAGCTTAGAGATTCATTTCACATATCCAGACTCCCTACGTTTCCGCTGACAAACGTTCAATTTTCACAACTTTGAATTATAGGATAAAGATCGATATATCTTCGCTTCAAAAATCTCTATTTTCTGGACCGAAGGGTATCAATATATTAAGTTTAGCACCTGGTCGTCCTCCGCCAACATTTCGAAAACCCACTATTAAAAAACCTACTGATGCAAGCAATGATGAAACGAGTAAAACTACAGAAAAAAGCAGCAATGTTACCATTCGTGTGAATGATGAAACTACGAGCAATGATGAAGCTACCAGCGAAAAGGTAATGTATTTTAAGATTTGTGGTCATTTTGCATCTTTAATGGAAACACTTATGCAGTTTTGTAGCCCGTCAACCTCGTTCCCAGGGCTTTTTGCCGTAAAAATTAATAAAATTTCAAATTCGCAAAATTAAATTCCTGCACAAATTAGTCAAATTTTGGCATCCGCAAATTAATTTCCCGCAAAATGTTCGTTTTCGGCCATACGCAAAATTAAATTCCCGCAAAAATTAAAGTATACATTCACTAATAGACCTTTACACAAAATAAAGAAAACGAGGCGTTGGTTGCTCGTTATTGTATTGCAAGAAATTCAACTGTTTACTGTTTACTGTATGAAATATCGCTGACTATTTTAGTTGATTCATTGATTATCTATGTAACCATGGAGAAGAAATACAAAATACATGTTCTGCGTTTTTCTTCCATGTTTTGCTTTGCTAATGTTTTTAAATTCGAACAAATCGCTCATCCCCGTGCGTGTTCGAGTTAAAGGATGGTCACTGTAACTTTGAACAACCAACACCTCGTTTTCCAAGCTCGTCCTAAGCCCCTTTTGACTTTTATTTTTCTTGAACCTTATACATGCAGCCCAAATACATGTAACTTACGTTATATACATATAACCTATATACGTAATAGCCTATATACATATAGCATATACCAATCATATAGCGTCAGCATATACTTTAAGGGAAGAAACTTTCACGGGAATAAACTTTCGCGGCAATTTAACCCCGATTTCCGCGAAAGTATCTTTCGTAAAACACGCTAAAACTGGTCAACCGCGAAAGTTTATTCCCGCGAAATATATTAAATTCTCGAATCCGCGAAGTTTATTACCGCGAAATTTACACTGAGCAGCAAACCGCGAAAGTTAATTCCAAAAATTTCGCGGTGTTTTTCATACCGCGAAAGTTTCTTCCCTTAAAGTAGCATATATCCTATCTATTTTCTTAATCTTAATCTTACTGTGACTAATTATGTTATACTATTATATGTGTGTATTATGTAAATCATTTTCATGTGCTAGATGTATATTTTGCTCGGTTTATCTTGCTACTTTAAATACTGTCGCTTTGATTCTTTTTTCAGCCTGACGAGGGGAAAATTCTGCAATCTGTCTGTAAACTTCGAGTGAAAAAACCAAATGCACGATCACCATCCCGTGGATTTGTAAGAAAGAGTGTATGTTTACTTATCGATACAGAAGAAAATGCTTTTTTACTCGAAACAAGTGGAACTGCAAAGTTGGTGGAGAGTCGTGAACAAAACCAAGAGGAGATAGGAAACACTGATGTTTCTGATAAGGACTTAGAAGGACTCCCAAAAGTGGTACCTCTAAAAGTGGTACCCCAAGTTGAAATACCGGAAATAATCGTAAATACTAATCTGGCTTCTCGAGCAAGTAAAATGAAGAATAATTCACATGTGGATGATACTTCTAAAAGTATCCCTAGTATTGCGAAGAATGCACAGGAGAAGAAAAGTGACACAGTTAACAGTTCACATAAAGCTGTGTCAGAAATCGGCCCTGACAATCAAATAAAACAAATTAAAAAACAAGAAAACAAGGTACAGATGTCGATGGCAGATGTTATCCGTGGAAGAATTCCAAGTGAAAATAAATCAGATAAGAAAATAGACGACAAAGAATCAGCACTACCCCCTACGGGAAGTACTGTCAAAACAGAAGACAAACCGAAACTCGATGCCGTTATTAAAAAGGAAGAAATTAAAGTGCGTGCGACTCCTCGCCGTGTAAGCTTTCGTAATCCGGAATCAGATATCAAAGTAAAAACCACGGAAACTGTCAAAGACGATAAACTCTTAGCTGGTACGGACACAACATCCCGTAAGAAGGATTTCGGTGGTGATTTATATGCGAGTCGAACTCCTTTGAAATCAAGAATCCAAGAACCAGCAAATACGCCGAGCTATTCCTCAACACGCGTTTCAGACAGCCCTACTGCACGCCATAAAAAATCTTCAAGCTACACACCATCTAGTAGCTACACTGGATCAAGTTATAGCAGTTCATTATCACCGAGGTCTAGTAGTACGTCGGCCTACAACAGTTCAATATCCCCGAGATCTAGCAGTACATCCGCCTACGACAACTCAAAACCTACAAGATCTACTGGTACGTCTGCATACAGCTCAACCTCTAATAGTGCGTATAGCCGTACGACGCAACCGAGATCTAGTGGTACGTCGAGCTACAACAGTTCACCATCACCGACATCTAATAGTTCATCATCCGCTCATTCAACATTCTCGTCAAGACTTAAAGACCGAATTTCTCGCCCGAAGGAATCATATAGTAGCAAACCTTCCGATGAATACAAAGGAAGTCTATCCGGGCGTGTATTTGGTAGAATACGAGGCCGGACAGAGCCAGACGAAGTTAGAAGTAGAAATACGTTTTCGTCAAGACTCACGTCTTGGACAAGAAAGTAAATAACCGCAAGCTCAATAAATCTAAATGACGAAAATATATTGTTCGCGTGCACAGAGCAAGCCATAAGTCACGTGTACAAAAGGGTAGAACAGCCTCAAATGAACGTTACCGGGTTTTTTTGTTGTCCGACCTGGATGTGTTCTGTGGATTGTATTCCAATAACTAAAAGAACTGATCGTGCAGTGCAAAGAAGCTCGTTATTTGAGCGGTTTCTGCGCATACTGTTTCGAAGAAAGTTTAGGGATTCCGAGGTAAAAATACAAGTTGATCTCATATTGAAGAGCTTAAAACATTACTTATTTCACGAAAAATCTTTAACGATTCTCGAGATATTGCAGTTTTAAGGTTTTTGAAGAGACAAGTATTTAGTAATTTATGCAAAATCTATACATCATCTTTGAAAATACAAAATATAGCAAGTGCTTTATTGCTGATATCTCCACAAAAAATACGGCTCTTGTTAAAACGCAGGGTACCTAAATTGGGTGCCAAATTGGGGTACTTATTTGGGTAGTAGAAAAGAAGAGTTATATCACATTTATTAAGAAAATAATGATATATAACACAAAAGGTAATCTTGTTAGCCTAATTGAGTGGTATATTGTGCCAATTTTGAAAATTTATTTCCCAAAAAACATACATTTCTTCGACCTGAAAAAGTTTGTTTACATTCGATTCCGCCATGTTTTTGTTAATTCTGAGGGTTTATTTGACAGACCAGATAAACTTTAAATAAGCAAGTTGCATTCCAAAAACTGAGTTCGCAAGCCACAAGTTAAAGAAAAAGATGAGTAAACCTAATTGGGTTATATTGGTTCAAGTTGCTCTTTCTCTGCATTGTAAATCATGACTGATTTTAAAATACTTTTAATACCAATTAAAATATTCTAAATATTAAAATGACTATCAACTGTTACTTCAGTGTAATTTCCTTCTTCATATTCAGCCACTATTTTGAGTTTTTCATCTGGTCTGCGTTATTTACGTGCTACCCAAATAGGTAGCCCAACTTGGGTGTCAAATTGGGTACCCTGCGTTTTAACAAGAGCCAAAAAGTACAGCTTGATGCATGAAACTTTGCAGTAGTGTTGGATAAACCAAATTACATATTTCGTATCTTTTGTCAAAATGGTACCTATAGTTATACAATGAGTTGTTTTTCATTCAAATTTCCACACTCAACTCCGTATGCCATAAAGTTGAAAATAGTGATTTCGTACAAATTTGATAATTAGTTTCCAAAATTATGCAATATAAGCAAAAATACAAAGGGGCCTGGAACTAGGACAGGTAAAATTTGGAAAAATAATTTTCGCTTTAAAAGATGTCATTTGTTCTAACCAACATTACTGCAGTTTAAGCACTAAACTATTATTTGCGGAGATATCAGCAATAGGTGCAATACTGTATATGCTATACTCAAATATGATGTCTTAATGTTCGCATAAATTAACCAAAACAAGTATCTTTAAAAAGCATTAAACGGCGCCATCTTGAAAACTGTTAAAGATTTTTGCATTAAATAAAAAGCAATAATATTTTTGCAAGCTTTTCATTACGAGACCAAACCATCTCAAAAATAAAATCTACAGAGGAGAGTACTGAGCCAATGATCTTGCAATGGATTGGTTTCTTCGTACCGAAGCAACCAATCCATTATCCACTGCAAGCTCATTGACCTAACACACTTCTGTACCGATTTATTTTTGTTGAAATTGGTAAATTCTAGTTGATTTAACCATAACAAAAAATTCGTTTTGGAGCAAAATTTTGAGATGGTCCCTAATAAGAGCGGAAAGTGAACGAGCGTACTCCTCTATCTTCCCATATAATGAAACAGAATAATGTACAGCTTTTAGTAAATAATGGATTTGTTTGTAATTACCTTTTTTTAGTGTTTGTAACATAGATGTATAAATAAATTAAACAAATAAAAATCACATCTTCCAATGAGTTAACGGTCTATTCAAAAATAACGTCACACACTCAAAGCGGGTGACTCAACGTCCGACTCACACTTCAATTTATTTCTCGACGTCATGTTTCTCAGACATTGCAATACAATAAACTAAGTCGGAGTCGTGTAACTCGGATAATCGCTAATTTCAGATAGATTACCTGCTCGTAATATGGCTACTTATGTCAGATAATCGCTTATGTCGGATAACCACTTATGTCGGATAATCGCTTATGTCGGTCGGAGTAATTTACACAACTTTTTAAATCATTTATTTCTAATCTAGTAATTGCTGCGTGTTGTAGAGAAGGAAATGTCACGTAATGTCATACAGAAGGAAATGTCAGAAACAGCGATTTGTGACACAATGGGGTAGGGGTTGTTTTTATGTGACGTTATTTTTGAATGATTCTACCATGCTTTACAAATAATTATGAACTTATGCAGAATACATCTCCGCGGGCACTTGTTCAAAGTCCGCAGTAAAGACGCTAGAACAACGTCAGACGAGGTTGTTTTGGTGTCTTTACTGCAGACTTTGAACAAGTGTTTGCCCACCGGGTTGTGAACCTATCAAAAGGATTACTTTCCAATCGAGCCAACTACAAGGGCGAAATATTTCATCTTGTGAATAACCAGCACAAGACACTATGACCCGGTAGGCAAAAACTTGTTCAAAGTCTGCAGTAAAGATGCTACAACAACGTTGAATATCGTCTTTACTGCGGACTTTGAACAAGTTATTTGCAAACTGGGAAATAAATTCATATACATCACTCATTTTCAATATTTTTCTTTCCAAAGAAATCTTTTAAAGTTTTATAAGATTTCCCTTTATTATGTGCTAGTTTCTTTCGTAACTGCTTCGTAACATCGCGATGACAAGGTGTACATAAAGTTCGATAATTTTCCAAGCCACACTGTCCACCTCCTTCGACCACTGCTCTGATATGATCTGCTTCCCAAAACTAAAAGAAAAAGCATTAGTAATGAACATATTTCTTTCAATTCAGGCCAGGTTGTAGAAGATTTTTTACCAATAGCTTACCGTTTCTGCACTAGAGAATTCCTTTAATGAAAACACAAGGGAAAATAACAAAGGGGGAAAAAAACAGTGGGGATTCGAATTCCCGTAGTCGTAAATTGCCAGTACCCGCCGAATAGAAATCGTAAGCCACTATGCTGTTTTACACATAACATCAAACTGCTAACGGTGGAATTCTCCAATGCTTACACGTTCCGACGTTACAACGCCAGCTAGACTGTTAAAATCGTTCTCGTTAATCCTCGCGAAATGTTGTCTAACACGAAATTTTCTTTCCGTATAAAATTGCCTCCATTACGGTTACTAACTTATTTTTTAAACCATTTTTTAATAGACCATTCAAATAAATCCCCTGTGTACTTTATTCGCGACAATGACATCCGTCTTTATACCGGAAAACCCCGAAAATAAGCCATGTGACGTCTGAAAATTAACAGCGTCTTGTTCAGAATGATTTTTGTGATTTTTTCTCTCTGATATCTTCTAAAAACTATATATTTCCCCTGAATTTCCAACCTTGATACAGTCCTTTTTGATTTAGTAATAAAAGGCTATCTTTTCCCCTGATATGAAGAATGAAAACATCTTAAAGCTGCAGCAAACGAATACAGACACACATTATATATGTAAAAATACGTAAGTGAACATCAAATAAGAGCCTTACAGATTACAAAAATAAGGACAAGTCGCTTCAAGTTACCTGGAAAACAGCTTACACTGTGAGGAAAGCACTTGGTTTAAGAAACTATGCTTGATTTTTATTTAATTTATCCCCGATTTTTCCCTGACATATCAAACTCATAGCCAGAATTCTCCGATTTTTCCAGGTTATCCTTGATTTTTCTAAATTTCACATTTTTTTCCAGATTTCCAGGTCCACTCTGAACCCTGTGGCACTACTCTACAATCATCTGCTTTCCCACTCCACGGCGATTAGTATTGACAAGGAAAACAGCCACCCACTTCACATGTTAAAAGATAAACTTACCAGTCCCGGTTTTGGATTCTTCACCATCCGATTTAAAACAGGAATAGGTAGTTTTAGATAGGGTGTCCCTTCAAGTATACCCTTTCTTGAATCGGGCTGAGCTGTAGAAACTTGTTGAAATAAGCTCTCAGCATCGACACCACACAATTGACAGACGCCATGTTCCACTTCAAATAGTAAATCACGTGGTCCAAAGTGTTGTCCATTACGACGAAGCTGAGATGAAACAAAGATACCGATCAAAATTTTATATTCTTCAACAAGGACGATAGCGTTTGAAATAAGAGCAAATAATCACTGCGGAAGAGGGCTTTTTAGCATTGCTTCAGGCTATCTCCCCCACAGTGATTATTGGCTTTTATTTCGAACACTGGATGATATCTGAATTGACGTGCCGTAAATTCCGATTTTGCCCGATTCATGTTTTTTTTTATATCTTTATCCTACTTAGACCGACTATTCTCCAGTCTAACAAAAGTACTCTCCGAAAGGTAATTAGGGTTTTCCAATTTTGGGAGGAAAAATCACCAATTTCAAACTGCCACTTAACTTTTAGCTCACCCCTTGCTTAAGTCAAATGTGAAGTAATTTGCATTTCCTTACATCAGTACTTGATATAAGTTAGAAAAGAAGGAAATGTTTTTAAAACTGAAGAACTTAAGAAACTATATACAGTTAAAACACAACAAGCAATATACAGTTAAAAAATAGTACCTCCTCCACCTATTATACCGCGTGCATTTACCTTCGGAGAGTATTTACAGATACGTGCACATTACTTGCAATGGAGAAACTATAAACAAGCGACAAGCTATAATAATTCAGTTGCGATTACTTTGTGGTCTTCCATACATTTCTGTGAACAATATCTTGCTTCCCATGTACCGGCTTTTAAACCTTTCACTCGGGCAGAACAATATAAACATAATGGATGCCCTTTAACATCAACCGCTTGTAAAATCACATCTGATGATTCATCAGTAGCACAGGATTCCTTATTAGTTTTCTTCGATGCTTTTCGAGGTGACTTTCCACGCCCTAAAATTTATGTAATCACGAATGTAAAACTGGGACAGCGAGACATTATTATAAGTTATAAAGAACTAGGAAGTTATAAACCATGAGGTTCTCTTATCGACATCACAAGCTAAGAAATTTCTACTTACGTAGAATTTGTAACAGACTATAGGCCTACTTACAAATACACGAAGACTGGCTGCTCAAAGAATAACTTGTTGCAATGCATTAGCTTGAAGTTATTGCATTGCGAAAGTTCTGCTTTGAGTAGCCAACGCCTCCTTTTCGTGTATTTGTGCAGGTCTATTGTCACTGAACGAAACGTGTTACCATTGTATTACCATTTGGTTTGAGCTTTATAACTTTCCCTCCAGCATCATCAGCAACCTTCTTAACATTAGCATGTTCATCATCCTAAACATATTATTAGAAACATAACATAACTTGTTCAAAGTCCGCAGTAAAAACGTTGGTTCTAGCGTCTCTTCCACTGACTTTGAACAGCAATGTGTAATGTGTAATGACACGTTGATAAAATTATAACTATCTACTATATTTTTTTGGGTACGTGCTAATACCGCAAATGTCCGAATAAGCGATCAAGGCCCTTATTTAAAAATTCCAAATCAAGGGAAGCGGTTAATTCGGGAGGGGCGCTTATTAAATTCATTGGCAAATCGATTGAAATAAATTGAAAAAGCACTTCCCACCCAGTCGGCAAAAACCTGTTCAAAGTCAGCAAAATAACGTTTTGCCGGTTGGGTAGTAAAGAAACTGGTCTTCAATAAATTACTAAGCTTTAAAATGCGGCTACTTTACAGGTCATCTCTACATTTTCAAAACATATTCAAATAAGCGTTCACAAACGTTATTAAAAAATCACTCAAATAACACCTGGCTTATTTGAGCACAGTGAAGAGTCGAGTAAAGAATATACCTTAGTCACGTAACGTTTGAAATTGTTCGTCTTTGTCCTTCCCTAATTGAAAATATACGTAAACAAGATAAAGCCTCAAGATAAAGGTCAGTCATCACCTGTGGAGGAGTGTTTTTTTAGTACAGTTTTCAGATTTCAGCTAAAAACTGTACACAAAAACACTCCTCCACAGATTGTGTCCGATCGTTATCTTGTAATATAGAAACACTAGCAATATATAGACGACAGCAATGAAAAGTATATAATATTAATGCATTTTATATACCTTATTTCCACGGATATTAATTTTCGCGGAATCCACGGTTTTTGACAAATCCGCGATAGTAATCTATCTAGTTTACTACAAAAACAAATAACCGAAAAACGCACTTTTTTTGGACTCGCGAAAATTAATGCCGTCTAACAAAATGCTATCTGCAGTACTTTCGAAATCATTTAAAAACTTTTAAGAACATTTTAATGCTAAAATTTCGGGAAATACAAAACATGATTATACAAAACATAAATTGGTGCAAACTCATTCCCTATCTATTAAAAATAAGAATTAAAAATGCGAAATGAATTCATACTCCTGGCCATTGATTCTAGTAGCTAGTATAAAAAAGTATCAAAACATCAACATGCTTACATATCTTTCTTCATAAGAGTCTTTATAAAATTCAGCAGGATTTTTGTATATGTTATCTCCTTTTCTAACCAGATTTTGTTGCATTGGACCCAGTCTAAAAGATAAATTATTTCCACCTCATTACAAACACATTATTAGTATTATATCGCTTAACTACAGAATTATACTATTCTATTTATTACCCAGGAAGCAAGCCCATGGGCCTTTGGTATTTTGACAGACAAAACATACAAACTCTAAGCAAGCCTTATAAAATACCTTAGGTTAAACTACTCGAAAATGATGTTATTGCCAAAGGATATTGCAAGGGGCGTTATACTGACAGGCAAAGAAGCCATCATTACAGAAAAATGCCAAAATAAAAGAAACAAATGCCTAAAGGTCCCAGGTTTATATTAGGTGAAAATCCTCTAAACGTTACATGGATCCCAATGTAAAAATACAAGTTGAGCTTGAAAAATAAATAATATTGCTTTTTATTTCTTAACGGTTTCTAAGATATTGCAGGTTTAAGGTTTTTGAAGAAACAAGTATCCAGTAATTTATGACATCGTCTTTGAGTATACAAAATATAGCAGGTGCTTTATTGTTGATATCTCCACAAATAATACAGGTTGAGCGTTAAACTTTGTAGTAGCGTAGGATAGAATAAACTACACCTTTCGGATTGTTTTTGTTTTTCATACCTGTAACTAGCTACATTTTTCATACAGACGAATTGTCGTTCAATATTTAAATTTACACACAAAAATCCTTTATGTCAAGAAATCTAAAATATTTTTACATGAAAGAAAAAGCAATATTATTATATTATCAAGCTCTTCAATATGAGATCAACTTGTATTTTTAGCTCGGAATCCCTTCAACATATGCTAAGCATTATTACCCAGCCTTCATTATAAGAGAAAAACTACGATATGGGAATTAGCTAATTAGTTTTCTGGAATTAACGTCCTTAAGAATGAACAAAGTTTACACAAAAATATTCAGAAACATTTCTCAAAATGTTATTCATCTGAAAAAACAAAAGTAACCATAAGCAATAAATAGTAGCAACCATATGCAATAAGCACATAATTAGTCTCGGCTGTTTTTGCACATGTGGTATCATCATTTTCTGAATAAAATTGCTGATTTGACTGCAGCAACATTTTGACCGATGTGAGCTTGGAATCTGATAAAACATAATACCCTAAGGGAAGAAATTTTGGTGGGAAGAAAATTTGGCGGATTTGGCGGTTTTTGCCCAAAACCGCCAAATTAAATTCCCGCCAAATTTAAAAATAATC
>JAULBZ010004604.1:1648-14520 GCA_032360805.1 Neoturris breviconis | reverse complement strand
TCTTGAGGTGGTGTACTCAGAGTGAAACGAGTGAAAAGAGTGCTCATTACCTCAATTTTTGCTTGCAAACAACGATTCCGCCATTCTTTTTATTTTCAAAACACTTCAAAAACACTCCAAGCATGCCGCGGTCAGGTTTTCTATCAAAATTTTTAAAAGAGCTGCAATGTTTTTGTCAGGAAAGTCTGACCGCCACTCGACTGAAAAGAATGGACCCGTAATTGAACTAAACGTATAACATTACGGTGCGATCACGTGATATTATCCAAATACTGTTCAGTACTACCCAATTCGTCACCAGTCATGTGACACAATGTTTTTGATAATCGATGAATTTCAACAGAACCATCACCATAAACGATTGACTAAAGATAATATAATCACTGAATTAAAGCTTAAAATTTTAACCAATCATAATTAACTTTGATGTTAAACCAGTCAATTAGTTTCGTTTGATTTCAGCCTCGTTTAAAATGCTACTCTCTGCTACTTTATTTAAGAAAAAGCTAGGGGAAGGAGGTTGAGTTTTGACACAAAATACATGTAGGTTTATATATTGTCCAAAGGGGGCAAAAACTTGTTCAAAGTCCGCAATAAAGACACTAGATTGACGTTTTTAACTCTGTTCTAGCGACTTCACTGCCAGCATTGAACGAATTTTTGCTCCCTGGGGCAAAATCTTACTTTGTAACTTTATAAAAACCTAGCGATTCAAGGATCTAGCAATCTAACGGTGCAAATGAAGCAAATATTTGCTGATCTAAGGACCTAGCGATCTAAAGGGTCCTAAAAGAGCGGGTGTGACGTCACTTGTGGGTTCTTACACGGGCCATCAAGTCAAAAAGTGTGTTATTTTAATGGCTCATTAATTACATTCATTAATTACGGTATCTCTCCCGAGAACATAAACTCAAATGTAGTTTCTGTGGTTTGCCGTTTTTCTACTGTGGTTGCAAAAAATCAAACAAATCTGTGCCCATAACGTAAATCTCGAGTATTCTGCACTTTGATAAGATGATAGTTTTACACGCTTTGTGTGAAATCACCATGGAAATATGCCATATCATCTTCTTCTTCATGATTCGTTTGTTATTGAAAATTATGAATTCGTGTAAGGTTTTCACGAAATCAAAATGAAATCAAAGCTCTTAAATGTTTTTCGTACGTGAGCCGATGTTCGTTGCCATTAGTTTGACAATAAATTTTTAAAAATAGAAAATGATAATGGAATTTTTCTGTATGATAAATACTACCTTGCTAATTGATAAGATTTACAGAATGATAATAAAGTTTGAGCATGATAATAAAAAGTTTCGTAATGATAATAAAATTAGAGATTGATAATAAAAATCCACAAAATAAGAATGACTTTTGCGAATGAGAATATTATTGAAAAATAACGATATTGAATTAATATATAAACGGCACTCCATAGTATTAAGCAAGTATGTCCATTTATTCTTAAATGAGACAATGAGGCAGAAGTACCTTTTCTTTCTTCGCACATGCTTTACATGTAAAATAAGGTGTTGTTCTGAAGAAAAAGGCAAAATAATGTTTGCCATTTTTATTTTGAAAGATAGTGATTTGATTAGCGTACGCCGTAGAGCTGTATCGCCCGGAGGCCTTATTTTTATAAAATTATTCAGAACAGCCTGGATTAAGTCCATTAACGATACACTTGGCTGGATTAAGAACTTTTTTTGAACTTTTCCCGGATCTACCGTTTGCATTTCGACAAATCTCACTCTCCTTCGTCGAGGTGAGATTTAAAAACACAAAATAAGAATCTGTTTTAAAATAATGAAACTTTTCGTAATATATTTCTGCATCATCACACGGCGTAAAAGCCTACTGAATACGGTTCCATATTTCTCCGTATTCGGACTGTGTATTGCCATTGTCAGTCACCGTATATTTGTTTTAAAATATGCGGAAATGTCTGACTTACTTCTCCTCTGCCATTTTACTTACCATTTCGGCAGCTCTACCAGGTGTTCCTTGACCAAGTGATGCATAATCATTCGCAAGTGCAAAACCAATTGCCCTAAAAAGTTAAATAAGGAGTGACCCTATGCACGGAAATGAGAGTTTGGAGAGTTCTGCACATGCGCTATTTAACTATAATTACGTAATAGTTCGCTGTGAGCAACCCGACGCCGTAGGCAAAAACTTGTTCAAAGTTAGCAGTAAAGACGTTGTTCTAGTGTCTTTACTGCAGACTTTGAACAAGTTTTTGACCACTGAGTATGATCTTCTCACACGCGAAAATCTTGATGGCTCTGGTCGTTACAATCATACACACCCCATAGGGTTCCAAAGGAAAGCGGTCTTTACGAAGAGAACGAGCAAGGTTGTTAAATAATTAATAAGTGAATAATCTAGTATTTGATTGGCCTATTATTTAGAATAAACCAATCAATTACAGGATCGTTGACACAAAAACCTTTTATCTTTTCTCTTTAGTTTCTGCTCAAGCACTGGTCCTTCATCTGATTTTAACAAATCCCTACAAATGAATGAAGTAAGTCAACCTCGTTCCCAGGGCTTTTTGCCTTTTCAAACACGGAATATTCCGTATTCGAAAAGGCAAGAAACTCTGGGAACGAGGTTGTGAAATAAGTTAGTAACTAATTAGGTACGTTCCACGTGGACATCGAATCAAACGGGTTTTTTTTCGACGTTATAAATACTTCGGTAATTACTTCCCAGTGACCAAAAACCTGTTCAAAGCCAGGAACAAAAACGTTAGAGCAACGTTGCTCTAACGTTTCTACTGTTGACTTTGAACAAGTTTTTGCCCACTAGGAAGTGCTTTCAGAAAATTCGGCGTTGATCCAGCGTCGTATGAAGGTTAGTTGGGTAGCAAAGAAGATGTTACGTCTATGCAGAAAATTGATAACAACATAACCCACTAGGCATTCGGCGCATTCGTTTTGACGTCTAGGCGTCAAAACAACGTCTTTTCGACGTTGATTAGACGTTATAATGAGTAAAACACCTACCTCAAAAAGAAGTTAGTATTATGAAATGAATGCACGCGGTAGATAAAAATATGGAATTCACTTTATAAAAATAACGTAATAGCAAAGAAGACATTAGGTTCGTACCATGAGCATGACACAAACTGGTCATCAATAGCAAAGAAGACATTACGTTCTTACCATGAGTATAAAACAGACTGGTCATCAATAGCAAAAAAGACATTTGGTTTACTTCTTGACCATTTCACGTCAACAATAGAAACTCCTCCACTAAACAACGTCCAACTAGCAACAGGATTTTCTGAAATGAACAGGAAGGGATTGATAGCACGCCACCAGCCTCGTTCCCAGGGCTTCTTGCCTTTTCGAAATACGGAAGGGCGGTATTCCGTGTTCGAAAAGGCAAGAAGCCCTGGGAACGAGGTTGAGCACGCCACGTTATTTTGACAAAGTATCGAAGCTGTTTTACAGTTATACTTTTATAGCATGGAGGGCGGTAGAATTAAATTAAATATACAAGCATATACACCAGGTTACCCAGTGAACAAAAACTGGTTTAAAGTCAGCAGTAAAGACGCTAAAACAATGTCGAAGACGTAATTCTAGCGTCTTTACTGCAGACTTTAAACAAGTTTTTGCCCGTTGGTTAAGGATTATATTATATGGATTAAATCGGGAATGACGGTATTCTTGATGTAGGCTATATTATCATGAAATATAAAAGAATGATTCTGCTATTTGAGGGTATTTCGTTTTAATTCCACAAAATTTGTTTTAAAAATGAAGGTGTCTGAAATAACCACTGGAGGTAAGCACGTAGTCACCCTTCAAAACCTATACACATTAATTATTCGTCCTTCCCAGTGAGCCAAAACATGTTCATATTCCCCCAGTAAAGACAACAAAACAAAATTTTCAACCAATATCACGGTCGTCCGATTCCCGTTTTATCTCCCGATTTTCTTAGCTTGACTCCCCAGTAGACCGACTATTCTCTAGTCTATGTTTTGAGTTTCTGAACATATTTTTGCCCAATGGGTTCATTCAAGCGCTGCTGTGAGCTAACAATGGGTTCATTCAAGCGCTGCTGTGAGGAAATAATGTAGGAAATAACAAAAGTAGGAAACAAAAGTAGGAAATAACAAAAATGGAATATTTTAAAATTTAAAATTTTTTAATGTTCTTGCATAGTTGCCATTCGTCAAATAACATCAAATAATGTTACCAGTGGGCAAAAAAACTTGCTCAAAGTTCGTAGTTAAAGATGTCAAAACAACGTCTACTAGCGTCTTTACTAGGGACTTTGAACAAGTTTTTGTCTACTGGATTACCTTTATTCAGATTATATAAGTGAACACATCCATCATCATAACATGACTAAAAATAATTATTTCCATAAATTAGGTCAAAATTCAACCTCGTTCCCAGGGCTTCTTGCCTTTTCGAACACGGAAGAGTCGCTTTTCCGTGTTTAAAAAAGGCAAGAAGCTTTGGGAACGAGGTTGGTCAAAACTGAAAGCAGCAGTACTGAGTTAGCAATGTTACAGTTAATTAGCTGCAAGTAACCCTGCACCGTCGAAACAACGTCGCAATGTTTTTAATGTAGTTCTAGCGTCTTTATTACGGACTTTGAACAAGTGCTTTCCCACAGGGGTCACGAGTACCAACGTATATACAGATGGTGTATTGACATATACGGGTACAGTCTGTGGGCAAATAAATACTGTGAAGTCGAACTCCTTCTTTGAAAACACTGCCAGTGGGCAAAAAATCTGTTTAAAGTCAGCAGTAAAAGGTTTAAAGCGTTGTTCTAGTGTCTTTACTGCGGACTTTGAACATTTTTTTGCCCACTGAGCTATATCATAATAAGACTGTCACATCAAAAAAACAGCGGTGGAAGTGAGAATAAATAATTCCTGTGGAGGGGGAATGTTTTAGCATTCCTTCACAGTGATTCTTTGTTTTTATTTTTATAGGTCTAGTAATTACCAAAAGATATGGCATCCTCCATGGTGATATGTCTATCGCATTAACGACGTTATTAACAGCTAAAAGAAAACAGACAATATATGCAATTACTGAGTGAACGACCTTGTAATTATGCACTACACGCTAAGAACAGAGTTTAATTAACTTGTCGTCCAGCAAGCTCATCAACCCAGCGCCGGTTAAAAAGAGATATTGCTAAGAACATGCTAAGAACATTTTAATAAAAAGATTAGTCTCTCACTTATTCGAAGATTTGAGGGGATTAAGAAAATGGTTCGAATAAACTGAAAGTTCGAATAACTAAGAGAAATTTGTATGGGGGGTTCGAATAAAAGCTTATTTTGATGAGTCATTGACCTATAAGGATACAGATGGAAAGGCTAGGAAGATCCCATGCAAATTAAATTTCAGCGGAAATAACAAGATGATTAAAATATTAAAGAGTAGTAAATAATAATTTTTGATAAATGTACTGTTGAAATAGTAAAAAATGTGTAGATTTATGAAAAAACATCGAATAATTGAGAGATTTAAACGAAAATTCGAATAACTATAGATCCCAAAAGAATCAATCATACAACTAATTAATTAAAGCCATAACTAATTAATTATAATCATTGACGTCATAACCTCTTAAAAAATTACTCAAATAGTAAGTATGCTGATTTCGAAAACGTTAATCCGAAATCTAGAAATTATAGGTACAATTTAAATCCCGGATTAATTAAGAACACTGAGGAATACTGAAGACAAACTATAGATACCACCCAAAGAGTTATATATACTTCTGACTTATCGAGAATACTGAAGAATAATGAAGTCAAATTATAGATCACATAGTTACAGGGAATACACCTCTGACGTATTGAGAATACTGAGGAATAATGACGACAAATTATAGATCCCATAGTTACAGAGAATACACCTCTGACTTATTGAGAATACTGAGGAATAATGAAGACAAATTATAGATACCATAGTTACAGGGAATATACCTCTGACTTTATCGAGAATACCGAAGAATAATGAAGACAAATTATAGATAGCAGAGTGATAGGGAATACACCTCCCCTCTGATTTATCGAGAATACTGAGGAATAGGCCTATTCACAAATACATAAAAATGAGGTGATGGCTGCTCAAAGTAGAAACTTGTCGCAATGTAATAACTTCCTTTTTGTGCAGTTTCTAAACTATGTCTACATCAATGTCCTTATCCTCATCTTCTTCGCCTTCATGAATTAGTTGCACTTCGCCTGTCGCAATTTCAATATTTCGCTTAAAATACTTATTACGTAACGTTCGAAACACTAAGTTAAGAGTCCATGGTTGTGTTAATAAATAATAATAAGCGCCCCTTTTAAAGATAATTTACCTAAATAATTCGAAAGCGGCGCTTATTTTAAGTATGTCGCAAATAGTGCAGCACTTATTCGAGAGAGGCGATAACTCGATTATGTACGGTACTCAGAGAAAAACTCATTCGATTATCAACAACAGCAGTTAGAGGGTTTTTCCATAAGAATTGCATATGGATACGCAGCGTTAAAACGACCATCTTTAGAAGTTTCCTAGATTCTAGTGGGCACGCAACATCTTATTAACGCTGAAAAGATTTTCTTTTTGACGTTGATAAGATGTCGCATACCGGCATGGATTCCACTTGTCGCCAGTTCTCTATGTATATAAAATCCACTCACCGTCTAATTGTCGTAATATTTTTGGAGTAGGTCGGTTTCCAAACCGTACTAAATGCAAGATGTCACCCTAAACGTATAACATTCAATCCCAGTAGGCGAAAAGTTGTTCAAAGTCAGCAGTAAAGACACTAGAACAAGGTCAAAGAGTCAGCGTCTCTAGACTTTGCACAATTTTTCCCTACTTGGATATAGCATGGAATAAAGTCTCAAAGTGGAGAAATTTTAAGCATTATATATATAACAAACCTTAAGTGGGATGGTTAAAAGGCTACTGAATACCTACTGAATACCTACATGCATCCGAGTGGGCAAAAACTTGTTCAAAGTCCGCATTAAAGACACTATAACCACATTGAAAGCGTCTTTACTGTAGACCTTGAACAAGTCTTTTGTCCACTAGGCTACATGTGGTAATACATAGCCCACGCCTAATGGGCACACAACGTCAAATCAACGTACAAAAATAGCATCGTTTTTGGCCCTGTTTCAACATTGATCCAACGCAAGTATCTGCAAGCCATAGTATTTCACGTTCACGTGTATATTTTTTGTAGAAGCATCAAGAAGTACTTATTTATTTCAGGGTTCCAGAGTGGTATTTATTAAGAGAGGGGTTTTGCTTTTCTGATAGGCCTCATTACAGAAACCAATCAAGATAAGTCTATTAGTTAATTAATGCATGAACTAATACATCAATCAGTCAATCAATCAATCAATCAATCAAGATTTCCCAGTAAAACAAATTTTATTTTGGCTCATAAAAGTCATTATAGTTCCATAGGTTGATTGTGGAATGTCAAAAAGTCGTTATAAATTTCCCAAATATATATATGTTTTTGGAAAGCAAAATTAGGAGACCTATGTCCATGCAACAATCAACCTATGGAATGTCAAAAAGTCATTATAATTATATGATTATATCGCTATAATGACTTTTTGACATTCCATAGGTTGATTGTGGAATGTCAAAAAGTCTGAAAGAGTGAAAAACTATGTACAGATAATGATTTTTGTGTAATTTATAGCAAATTAGCAAAAAAAAGTTGTCAAAAACAAGGTACATGTACCTGAGAATTTACTCATAACTCACATGTACCTGAGAATTTACTCATAAATTACATTCAGCAAAATTCTTTTGGATTTTCTTTTTGCAAAGAAATTTTCGTGATAAAATTATATAAAATGTCCCAAAGTTTTAGCTGCATAGCATAAACGGTTCTATAAATAGAACTAGGTAAACCCATTCGGGAACTTAAATGTTTTCTTTAAAAAGATGTCTGGATATGTAGCTTATAACGAGCCATTAAATTTCTTAATTTCCGATGCTAAAAAAAGAAAACTAATTTCGATCAACAAAAAAAAAGTGATTAGGTATCTTGATAAGCAACCACTAATGTTTTAATGTGTAATAAAACAAGGAAGTCTGTTGTTGCTTGCCAATATTGTAATTTTCGAGTTGATATGACCTGCTTTAAATCTATTCAGGCCGGGCTTTTTTGAACATTTTATGACTGGGGCCCCTCCATAACTTTTGAACGACTAATAGTATAAGGATGAAATTTGGCAGGCTAATAATGTATAACAAAAAGAACAAGATGGTGGCAATTTGTTTTGCTGACGTCAGCATTTTTCTGATGGCGTCATCCATCACAAAATTTTGAAATAGCATATTTTGCCCAAAATCCGAATATTCTTAGAAATGCAATTACAAGAGTTCTAGATAACATTTTCTCATTCTGTTTTCAGTTTTGGACATAGTTTCCGGATTTATAACAACAATATTACAAAATACCAAAATTATCATCAAAAAATCTGATTTTTAAAATTTCGGAAAAATCGGAAAAATCGGAGAAAACGTGATCAAAACTTTCAGGAACATTTTTTTTGTGATTATATGTAGTTTGTCCATGTTATAAGTACTAACCAAACACAAATTATTGCAAAATAATGTTTTATAGATTTATATAGGATTTTCCCATGTAGAAATAGGTGGTCTAAGGTTATGACCTATATTTTTTGATCCGTTGACGAAATGAAGCTGAAATTTGCACAATTTGTGTCTTAGATAGTTGCAAAGAGTCAGAAAGTTTCAGCTCTATTACTTTGGTTCAGACGTTATAAATAATAATGTGACAGGAGGCAGAATCCCTCTTGGCCCAAATACGGTTAAAATGTTGTATTATGTCAAGTCGAAACATCATGCTTGAGAATGTTGTATATGTCAAGTTGCAACAACATGTTTGGCATATCATTATGTCGAGTTGCAACGACATGCTTAAAAATGTTGTACAGGTCGAGTTGAAACCATATGCTTGAGAAAATTGTATTATGTCAAATTGCAACAACATGCTTGGCATATTGTATTATATCAAGTTGTAACGCCATGATTGCCGTATTGTAGTGTCGAGTTGCAACTATATGCTGGAGTATGTTGTATATGTCGAGTTCCAAGACATGCTTGGTCTATTGCATAAGTCAATTTGAATCGACATGCTTGAGAATGCTGCATAATGTCAAGTTGTAATGTTTTTGACAATGATGGAACTATCAAATTGTCACAATGGCGGTTGAAAAGGTGTGGTGGTCGGTCTGGGGCTACTAACCTGGTCGGTTCCTGAGTATAGGTGGTTTGGTTTTATTGGATCAATTTGCAGACATGTAACCGAAAACAAATGACCAAATGATGAAGGACTAAATAAAAAAATAAAAAATATATCACAGTACCTATTTCTAATAATTGTTTTTAAATACCTTGAGGGAAGAAATTTTTGCGCAAATTTTGAAGATTTTGCAAATAATCTGTGAAATTTAATTCCCGCAAATATATTCAACAGTCATCTGAGAAATTAATGGCCATCGTGTCAATAAATGGAACTCTCCATTTCATTTCTCCTGTGGTTAAGCTACACTTTTCACTTGTAAGATTGTAATAAATATAGATTGAATAACAAATTCACAAAATTAGAGTTCCTGAAATACTAACGCGAAATTAATTTCCCGCAAAAATTTGGTAAATCTTGCTATCCATGAAATTTGAATCCTGCAAAATTAAATTTCCGCAAAATCTAAGGTTTTTGAAATCAGTGAATATTAAATCCTGTGAAAATCTCTTTGCTTAAGGTAACTAAAGAAAAGTATATACAGGGAGAAGGGTGTTGAGACTATTATCTTACAAACTTGTTCAAAGTCTGCAGTAAAGATGCTAGAAGAACGTGAAACGTTGTTCTAGCATCTTTACTGCAGACTTTGAACAAGTTTTCACTTTCACTCACATTAAGGTAACTAGAGAAAAGTATATACAGGGAGGAGGGTGTTAAGACAATTATCTTAAAACAAACTTGTTCAAAGACTGCAGTAAAGACGCTAGAACAACGTTTCATGTTCTTTTAGCATCTTTACTGCAGACTTTGAACAATTTTTCTCCCACTAGATGGCTTTTTCTTTGGTACTTCTCAGATTATTATTATTACTACCTTGATTTTTGTGGTGTTATAGTAGCACTTTGAACAAGTTTAATTTTTCCTCTTGGAGATAAGCCTAAAAGAATCAAATAAAGGAAATTTTAAAGAGGAACAGTCCATACAATATTCAGAAATGGTATCAGTAAAAAGTATAAGGCAGTATTTTGTATGTACTGGTAACAACGCTGCAAAATATCAGTTTTGAGCGTAATTCAAAGAAATATCAATAATGACAATGCTAACCATATTCAAATTCAGAAAAAGAGACAACATTAATTGTGTACCAAATTAGCAAAGGATAAGGCTTGAAGTAACTGCCGGTCATCATTGTGGAGGAGATTTTCTGGAATATTTTCAGCCAAATTGGCTCTCCTCCACTGTGATGACCAGCAGTTATTTCAAGCCCTGAAAGGAAGTAATGAAACAGTACCAATTAGTAATTTACTGGTTGAATGTTACCAAGGAAATGTTTTTCAAATAAAAACGAACAGAATTAGTAGCCTGAAGACATACATACCTAAGTCGTCCGAAACATTGGCAAGATCGGTTAATTCTAATTCAACTTCCACAACAATCTAAAATAATCATAAGAGTAATTCAACCATCGAGTAGTGTGCGATTTTGCTTTGTTTCAATTCTAAATAGGTAAATAATCACTGAGGAGAAGTAATAGTTTCTGGATGTCCAAAAAAAACGTTTATTTGCTCTTAATATTTGATCTATTGTAAAATATTAAACTGCATCAGTGTTTGAAATAAAAGCAAATAATCACTGTGGAGGAGCGATTTTCTAGCAGTGATTCAGGCCGTGTAGAAAACCTGAAGCAATGCTCAAAAAGTGATTGTTTGCTCTTATTCCGAACACTGTGCATCACAAAAATCTATACTGGTGTAAATGTGTTCAAGATGGAATACTGCAATAGCATGTGCAAAGGAGACTACTAAATAGATGATCCTGATTTTGATTGGTATCTTCCTCTGTAGAAGTCAATTTCAAGATTGTTCAATGTCCTTCTCAGGCACGATTAACGCATTTCTCCTTACCCATATATGAATAACGCCACTTTGATCTAATGAAGCTAACTGAAATGACAAGTCAACATCACCTGGGATAAAACACAGAATATATTTCAAACTAAATTATAAATTAGTAGAGGATTGAGTGTCAGTAATGCAACACAACATGATTATGGTACATCCCAATGGCCACTCCAATATTAACACCTTTCCCATTTATTAACGTATCTCTCAATTAAACGTCCCTCTCGTTTAAACACCTAGGGGTATTCTATCAGAATTTGAATGCCTAAGATTGGTAAATAATCAACAATTAATAGCAGATAAGTAGAAATACATATTATGTTGTATTCTCCTTAGTTTTCTTCCCTTATAAAGTCTTTTCCACCAAAAAGTGCAGGAATTTGAAAGACTTTTCAATCAGATTAATAATATTCAAATAGTAAACACAGCACAAAAATGATATTTTACTATTGCATCTCCCGATTAAAATCGTCTCTCCCATTTAAATGGTCAGGGTAAAAATTGATTTTTTAATTAAACCCAGGGCATTAAAATAGTCATTTACGGTCCAAAATGTCTAAACTCCACAATACTCCTGATGTGATGTCCGGCAGTTGCATACAGACCTGAAGCCTGAAGCTATACTCAAAAATGATTTTTTCTCAGTGATTATAGCTTTAAACTAGAGCACTGGTGTAAGCCTCCAGATAATGGTTGGACATCATATGTGGAGGAGTATTCTTTGAATGCAATTTTCAGCTTTGCAGCTGAAAACTGTACTCAAAAAACACTCCTCCGCAGAAGATATCTGATCCTTATCTTGAGGCTTGCTGGTGAAACATTACACAATTATACTACTATCTATTAATACACATGTAAACATAAAAAACCTTACCTTCTGATTGAGAATTACCATCATAACTATAATGCAGAAAAAAAAGAAATAAAAATAATAACTTGAAATCATATACCTTACTCCTTTAACTGTTCGTGCCCCTTATATTTTTTCTGCTTTTAATTTTTGCACCTCTAAATTTTGCGCACCTTACTCTTGCGCCCATTTTTTGCCCATTTTCACCTGTTTTTCGCTCTTAATGCACATAAATAACTCCTTTGTTTTTCCTGGATGCGTGAACATTAAACGGGTGCGAAAATTAAAAGGGATAACATTCCGTAAATCTTCAAATAAACCTATTCACAAATATATGAAAACAAGGCGTTGGCAGTTCAAAGTAGAACTTGTTGCAATACAATAAGTTCCTTTTTGTACAGTGCCCTACACACAAAAAGGAAGTTATTGCAGTTATTGCATTGCAACAAATTCTACATTGAGCAGCCAACACCTCATTTTCATTTATTTGTGAATAGGTCTATAAGCCTCCAGTTCTATACAAGTTCCTGTACACGAATTAGCTCCATGTAGTAATGTTTTCTAAATAAGACGCTGGCTAAAATAGGCATCCAGGTAGTTACATGAGGCTAATTAGAGTTTACAGGCTTTACAAGGGTGCTTCTTTGAGGTATATGTCAAAATAATAGGACCGCAAGTTTTACTGTTAGACGAAGATATTTCAGATAATAAATATATTGAGATTCTATATATTTTCTTCTGATTCATACGCAAAACCTTCTTCTTTTTTTTTAAGCCACTGGCTTGAATTAGCGCATCAACTTAAATAAGCCAAACCCCCTGAACACATTCTAATAAATAATATTCCC
>JAULBZ010004603.1:0-14521 GCA_032360805.1 Neoturris breviconis | reverse complement strand
CTGATGTTAACTAAATCTAAGGCGCCACGATGCAATATTTTTATGCGCATGCAACATTGTGACATTGCGACATTGCGACATTGCGACATTGCGACATTGCGACATTGCGACATTGCGACATTGTGAGTGTCTACTAGGCGAAAGATTTCGTGCGATAGCCAAAAGAAGTAATTGGTAGAAATTGACGTCACACGGCACACTCTTAGGATTTCTAATGATAATTTTTTCCACGTTTTCAATCTGATTCTAACCCTATTATACACAATTGTTTTACTTGTGGCGTGTATTGTTCGTTTTACTTGTAACGTGTATTGTTCGTCGAAATTTGTAAAAAGTCTCCTATTTATTAACTTATTTATTTTAAGATCCTAGCTACCCTTGTTAAATTAAGGTGGAATTTTCCGTACATTTTGTGCGACGTCAATTTCTACCAATAGAATGTCTTCTTTTGACTTTAGCACAGAATGTTTCACCTAGACATGGGAATCAATCTTCACTTTTTCTCTAGAGAAGAATGTTACACAAATAACCTGCCATGAAGATTCAATGACGATAGAGATATTAAAATCATATATGGGGAGGAGAAGAGGATCATTAAGTTTAATGGATGCCAAGTGTACATTCAAAGAGAACAAAACTCATATTTTTTATACGACCAAACTAAATGAGTGCGGCACAAGAGCGACATATACACTAACCTCTGTCATATTTTCAAATATGGTGCGAACTTTCACCGATCCAAATGCATTAATTATTCGACATAAAAATATTCAATTACCTTTCGAATGTGATTACTCGCTTAGAAGTCGAAACCGAATAAGCGTATCATCACATGGTGAGTTTGGTGATCGTATGGAAGAGAGGCTACGTAATAATGGTGTCGGTATACGAATTCGTGAAGTTGGATCGACACGAAAATATAGATCAGTAGGTGAACTAAAAGTTGATATAAATCACGCCGAAAAGTATTTTGTTGAACTAAAAGCGAAAGCTTTGGCTAAAATTAAAAATGCTGTTGTTTATCCAAAATTTTGCTATGTGACACCTGTTTTAATATCCCAAAGATGGATGAGATATACTCTGCTGGAGGATGGGTAAGTACAAGCAGTGTTTAGCGGACGCTCTATGCAAAATTTGAGTTCCGCTGGTATTAAAGGAGCACTCTCCCGCTATGGTCCGTCTGATGAGCAAATTGGAACATTTTGCGGGTATTAAATTTGGCCGGTGAGCAAATTTTGAAACTTTTACCGACATCCAAGATAACAAGTATAAATATTAACCCTGGGGAAAAGATTATCTATATTTTAAGTTTGTAGCTAGAATTAATCTTTTTGGTTGAATAATTTCGCGGACATCAAATTTCTCGGATGCGGGCAATTTGATGCAATTTCTATCCGATTTCCTAATAGAAATAATAAGGAATTAAATTTTGAGAATAGAACACGGAATGTGCTAAGTAATCATGTCTAGCAGTCATATGAATTTAGGCATAGCTACGTGAAGTCGATACAATAACGTTAGCATAGTCAAGAGATTTCGATACAGATATGTATAATCATTGGGTTGTCTCACAAATAGAGAGTTTCAAGTGATATTCAAACAGTAACTGGCGGGTGAGTTAAGACACGTCATCAGTCATAAATGTCGAATATTCGTTCGAACTACCAGTGATACTGTAACCATCATATTTTTCTTTAAAATAATTTTTGTCCTTCCACATATTTGTAAGCTGTTTAAAAGTGAAAATAATCCGAAGCAGTATTTTTACTACCGTCATTTTTTCGTTAAATTTCCGACCAAATATCCGACCAACTATCCGATATTTTGACGCTGATATTTTAGCAGCAATTACTCAATTATTAGATTGATAAACTTTCATAACATTTGAACGTTTCTTGATGTACCATGCATAGTGCGAACAGATACTTTTTCACCTGAAAACTGCACTAACTCACTCCAGAATTAAACGAATCCTATTAAGCAACGGTGAACTAATGCATATTGGGAAATTGAACGCAGACAAACAAATTTTTCATTATCATGTATACCCTTGTTTGCGGGGTATTCGCGTACGGGTCTGAATGTGAGGTTTGCTTTCGCATTGGATTTCTCGCATAGTGGAAATAAACTTTGATCACTTTGACATTTTCACAAAATAATGAAAAAGAGATATGTGTTTCTCAAAATAGAAACTTGTTGCAATGCAGTAACTTCTCTTTTGTGATCGAAGTCACTGCACAAAAAGGAATTTATTGCATTGCAACAAGTTTCTACTTTGAGCAGCCAATGCTTTTGTGAATAGTTCTATACATTTCTTTCAGATGTCCGGTGGAAGATGGTGTTGAAATTTTACCTTCTAAAAGTCCAATAATTCGTTTATCCGTACCTGGAATTAAGTTTCGTGGAGCTCGATATCCTGGTATCTTAGTTAGATGTAAAATAGGCGCATGCTTTCCACGAAATCCTCTGAATATAAGATTTTGTGCAAAAACATGCTCGAACATAACTCATAAAAGAAGAAGAAAATCTACAGAAGAAGACTGGAAGATGATACGCGAGTTAGAGATTTTTGGTAAACCTATACTTTTAAAATGAATCTCTCAGTAGAAATATCATGTAATGAGATCACAAATTGCGTTAGAACTACGTTGCCAACATCGACATTGATTTGATAATGACGTTATCAAAGACGAATAAGCGATTATGGGTGAAGTACAAAGAAAATCTTTTCGAGCAATTTGAAACAATTGATAAAGAATCAGGCTAATTCATAATGGTGATTCAATCACATGATCATGATAACAACCAATGAATCACAGATAACTACTTCCTCATACCGCATGTACCACTTTCAAAAAACTTTAAAATAGTGTTTAATGAACATATTATTTAACGACACACTGTCGGTGCTAAAAGTCGTCAAAACGTTATTTTGCCGTTATGAGACATCACGCATTCATTAGGGATTTATCTCCGTAGCATTTTCCTTTCAGATGTTTGCCATTGATCAACCTAGTTCGTTCCTAGGGCCTCTCATTTTTTCAAAAGATGGCAAGAAGCCCTGGAAACGAAATTATCACTGAATTATCTCTTTCAATATGTGTATATAGACGCTGATTTCGACTAGGCTAAAATTTTCGCGCAATAGCGTGGTAGAAATTGACGATTCACGATGTGTGACGTCAATTTTTACTGGAATGTCTTCTTTTGCGCGAAATTTTCGGTAAAATTTATATCAAGATTAATTAAGGTAGTACTATAGTAAATAAGCGAAAATATTTATTTTTGCATATTTCTAAATGATATTATCAAATATTGCATACCGTATTTTCTCGATTAGGTGCCCCCTCGAATAAGAGCCTCTCCACTTCCTAATCCTTAATTAAAATTATATTAAACAAGCGCCTCCCCCACCCCTTTTCCTTTAAAAAAAACTTATTAATAAAAACAAACTTTCTTTTCTGTTTTAAAGTTTAATACGTGTATATTCATGGGGAAGAGGAATCTATGGAACTAAATTCCTTTTTATATCTGCGATTTTAATTTTATGGGCCAAAATTAGAAACAAATTTATTACCTGTGGAAATCAACCTTAACAAACACTATCAATGCACATGCGTGAACAAATGATCGATTCGCAATAACTATACGTACGTATATGGAATGAAAGTTGATTTCTATTAGGCGGAAAATTTCGCGCGAAAGTCAAAAGAAGACATTTTATTAGTAGGAATGTCTATTTTTGGCTTTCATGCGGAATTTTCCGCCATATGGAAATTACCTTGAGTTTGTTAGTTGATTGCGTTTCATTTTCAATCTCTACAACGACCATGTTATATATACGGTGTTATATATATATATACGGCTATACGGTGACACTCGGGAAGGCATATGGTAGTTCACCACTGGCACTGCTGTAATTTTTAGAATTAGCGCCACAACGCTCATTTAAATTTTAAAGCGCTTACATTAAAATTGACGAAGTGCGAGTTCCGAAAATATTAAACACGCATTTGCATCTTGGGAAAGTCTTACATACAAAATCTGTTTATTTTTGAAAAACAAGCCCTTGGTGCTTATATTTAAAGATTGACAAAAAGTGCGGCATTAAATCTAATACTACCTACTACGACAGATTTTCTTGCGCTGTGAATGAATAACAACAAAATATATACGATATAGTTCTCTTTCTTACTATATAATTACATTTTACACGAAATAATAAAAATTGCCGGTGAAATATGCATTAAAACATGTCGAATCAAACTTCCTCAATAAAAAAGCAGGACATTTCACTACGCTTCCTCGCGGATCAAACCTTACTCACGACATGAAAGACTATCGAATGCGGACATGTAGACTTTCGTCTACAGACTTTGTATTGCAATATTTCGCGGTGCACAGTCCATAAATGGAGATGAGCGTGTCCGTACTTGCTAGTCGTTTACGGCGTAAATACATTCGAAAATGAAGTAGAACTATCCAGAAGAAGCGTGTTGTATGAACAGATTCATCGGGTACGTTATTTACAATTCCATGAGTTCATGTTGTTGTTACAGAAGCATTTTTTGTGTAATAAATAAGATGTATATATACATTATTATATAATTTATAAAAAACCCTGACAGAACATCTACATAACTAGAATCCAGTTGAAGACATATTGTTAGATTTAAGAACTGTTTAATTCTCATGAGATACAGTGCTAACTAATTACATATTTCTACATGTGAGTACACTCGGCGAAAAAGCCAAAAGAAGACTTCCATTGATAGACATCACACATCACACGGCGAATTATGTCAATTTCTACTAATGGAATATCTTCTTCTGGCTTTGCGAATTTTTTCGCCTGTGTAAATCCAGGTTAAGGTTGACACTGGTACCATGTCAAAAATTGCCTGAGTTGCAATACAGTTAGGTTTACGCTTGAACCGCTCTCAGATCGGTATCACAATGCAAATAAAAAACGTGTTTCTCCAGTTGTGCAGTTGAAAATATCATCTACGAAAGCAGAACACGGTTGAAAAAACTCTGCAACTTTTCCACATGGCGAAAAATTTCTAAATAGAAGACATTCCATTGGTTGTTCTTTTTGTTTCCACACGAAATTTTTCGCCTAGTGGAAATCAAGCCTACGATAAGAATGCTGTGTAAACCAATCAAGTGCAACATTGACATAACACTCTACATCGCAGAGTTTTTGCTGAATGTAACTTGTCAACAACAAACCTGACAGTGTATGCAGTGATCAGAATAACCGCAAATAACCATTGTGGTGGAGGAGTCAGTTTTGAGCAATGCTTCAAGTAACAAAGCCTAAACTTATGCTCAAAATCCCTCCACCAGTGATCATTTACTCTTATTTCAACCTCTAGTATGCCACGGACATATCACATGTGAAAAAGTCAACTCGTGAACACAGTAAAGACGCTATAATAACGTTGAACGACGTTGTTCTAGCGCCTTTTATTGCGGGACATTGAACAAGTTTTTGTTGACTGGGTATCATTCAGTAAGAGATGCCTGTGCCTGCAAATAATCAAAAGTAATAGACCAGGTAACTTTCAGATAAAATAGTTCTTAATAAATTGATTAGTAATACTATTCCCATCTGTAGTACATTTCCAAACGAAAACACAACCACATCGAACGAATTCAGTTAAATGATAACGATTCAGCCTCTTGCGACATCGATTTACTTGGAATTGGTTCAGCGTGTTTGAGTTCGTTGGACAGCAGATTGTCTTGTGCCAACTGATTAAAGTGCTAAAAAAAACAAGGACAATGCTGTTAACTCCTGTAATTCGAATATTCAGGGAACTTGACAAAGTTTAAATTCTCTGGGGACAAAAAATATTATATAGTTGAATGTGCTGACGTAAGTCAGAGCATGCAAACCAGTTTTCGAAATAACTTTGTGTTCCTTCATTTGAAATGATTTGTCTTTTGTAAAAATACATAACAATTTGCTGACACGTACATAACTTAGGCCAATATGGGCTTTTTTTTAAAAATTGACATGTAATGGCATTATTTTTAAAACCTTTCCATTGGTGTGATTAGTTAGTATTTCATAAGCTACACTTTTCTATAATTTTCACTTGTAGGGGAGGGGGTGGTTTGTAGCAATTCTGGTCTGTAATTTTTACGAGGGGGTGGTTTGTAGCAATTCTGGTCTATAATTTATACTATGTAAGAACTCCCCACTTCACCAAACTTTATCGCTTTGGTTCATTGGTACAAAGTAAATACTGTATTTCCTCTAATAAGCGCTGGGGCGCTTATAAAAATAAATTCAAAAAAAAAAGGGGGGGGGGTTCTTATAAAATTATTTTCAGAATAGGGGTGGGGCTAATTAAAAAGTGGAAGAAAAACATTATTCCCAGATTCATTTTGCATTTTCTAAGGTGGCGATACTCGTATGAAAAAACAAATAGATGCTGAAAGACCATTTCAATTAACCAACCTGGTCTTTTATTGGAGAATGACATGCAAATCTCCATGCAAATACATTTCTATTAACCACTCTGGGCGTTTATTAGAATTTGGTTTAGAAATCTCAACTTTGATTAATTTCTCATAATCGCCCTGGGCGCTTATTTGAGGGAGGGCGCTTATAAAATAATTTTAGAAAAAGAGGGGGCGCTTATTGGAGGGGGGGCGCTTAATTGAGGGTGGGCGCTAAAAAGAGGAAATACGGTAATTCTCTAGTAAGCAAGCAAGTCGTTTCTCAGGAAGGTACATTTTAACAAGAAAATGAGAACTTCTCAAGTAATTAATCAGGATGCTCTTCTCGTACATACTAAAAAAGTTCCCCAAACTCAACTTTAGTATAATCACGTTGGCCAGGCTCAAAATAAGAACAAATAATCACTGTGGAAGTGGAAGTTTTGAGCATAGCTTCAGGTTACGAAGCATGAAGCTATGCTGAAAAATCAACGCAATAGCATACTTAAACTGATTTCGTGTGAAGAATATAAACACAAGAAAACCATACCTGTGAATTTTTAAACTCTGAATATAAAGTGAAAAGAACATGTAAGGATTGTATACGACTTTTATAGATAGGTATGTCAAGTATTGCTGAAATGAACAAAGAACAATATACTTCTCTACAAATTTTAACACTAAAATCCATAATGGTGGAAAAAATTTCGTGCAAAAGACAAACTGAGACATTCTATTGGTAGAATTTGATGTGACACGTCATGTGACGTGAGCTTCTACCAATGGAATGCCTTCTTTTTCACTAGTGGAAATCAGCCTTAAGTGCTCCTCAATGACTATGGACCATTAACCATATAAGCCCTAAGCTTTTACAGGGTCTAATAACCCAAGCAAGAGGAGAAAGTACCATAGACCACACTTCAATAACTTTCGACTAACTCGTCAGTTTTACTTGATATTTAGTTAGATCAGATAGTTATATATGCTAACAATGAATGGTTTTATTGCACATCAAAAAGCCACCAGACTAAAATAAAAACGTTTCAAAAAACATTTTTTTCAAAAAAATAAAATCTCAGTGAGATGAAACAACAGTAACATGAAACAAAAGAGTTCCTGCATCAGTTTAGACTTTTTCACAATAAATAAGGCTCTTAATTATGAAAACCAGCGTATTTCGCCGCATAAAGCATGTGATTTTAAATGTGAATGACGCGTTTATCAAGAAACCACACGACTACCAAACCACACGACTACCAAATATGGTCATGTGCATACTAAATATGGTATATTACCATATACTGTAATTATTCAATTTGGCGCACACCTTCTAATTAGCGCACACCCTTTGACATAATCTTTGAAATTAGCACACACGATCGAATAAGCGCACACCAGTATCCTGTTAGGGTGTGCACATACTTGAGAAAAGTAATGAAAACAGCGGAAAGTCAGAAAGTTGAATTTTTCTTTAATATCTCAGTATTTGAGAGTACTATATTCATGTGTTTACGACATGATTGACATTGATATATAACAATCGCAGTAGACATATTTTGTTAAGAAGATTTTGAAGATTTTTCCATTTTGAATTAGCGCACAGTGCGCTAGATCGAATAATTACAGTATGCCATATATACACAGTCATTATGCATTCAGTAGTCCGCATTCATGCAGTGACTTCCTCTCCAATAAATTGCGGAAAACGGCACACACGAGCACCAGCGTCAGGTTTAAATTGCAAACAATATTCTAATAATAAAGAGATTAAATCAGAAGCCAGAAAATAACTGTCACCTGTGTTTTTGGATATAGTTTTTAGCTATGTAGCTGAAAATAATACCCAAATAACACTCCTCCATAGGCAATGTTCAGGTTACTTACAACAAATAATATCAATATATTCAGATAGTTCACAATCCAAATCAGCTGATGGTAAATTAGCATTTTTCAGTAACTCTTCGAATTCAGGTGGCCATTCTTGCATTAGCGTTTCAATATCTGGCATGGTTTTCATATAATGCACATTCTGAGGTGGTTTCTGTCGATGAAGATCTGTTATACTAGTGATCCAATTATCGATTGATTTGGGATTTTTATCAGGATCTTCTATACTACGGACAATCTGATGAAAAACGAATAAAATTTAAAACTGTTGTGACAATCACTAATATTTATATTGTTTTAACAGCCATTATTATGTCCGCCGTAAAGAAAAACGTTGAAAATGTTGTTATAGCGTCAATAGTATGCCTGTTTTGAATCCTGCAGAATTCATCTAACGATTCTTCTGTAACAATCAATTGTAACATTGTTGACTTATAATAAAAGACACTCTCCTTCGCATCATATCTGTGTTCAAGATAAGAGAGGGCCAGATTAATCTTTAGAGAGGAAAGCTCGACTCATGTACAAGTAAGTACACAGGCTGCATAAAGTTTATTCTGTTCTCACTTGTCTTCTTAAATCTCCGTGGAGAAGAGTAAAGAAAATATGAAATTTGCATACCATTTGCTTGGCACTTGTTTGTTTTGATATTGAACGTAGTTGTAAATCCAGGACTAGAATAAAAGATTGCGATCATGCAGAAATGAACAGTAGGTCATACTAGACTGACACCAACGATGCACGCATATATAGAATATATAGAGTGATCCTGTTAAATTTCAGTAGTTAATTTTAATTCACCGCCAAATTTAAATAAAATACCACTGGGGCTACCATTTGTGTTCGAAATAATCACCAAACGAGTAAATAATCGCTGTGGAGGAATGATTTTGCTATCTTTCTAGTCTGAAGCTATGCTAAAAAATCTCTCCTCCACAGTGGTTATTTGCTCTCATATCAAGCGCTGACCATTTAGTGAAATGCCAAATTTTAATAAACCAAAACCATTCTTTGAAAGAACTTCGGATTTCCTTTAAACAATGAAAGATCACACTATGGATATTCAATGTTCTAGTTGCCACCAACATAGCATGTGAAGAAGAATTATTAATAGGCTAGGGTTCTATATCATAAAGATAATCACTGTGGAGAAGAACATTACTAGGGCAGTAGCTATGTGCTATATAACTTGAAACTAAACTAATAACACACTACTCTATATTCACTCTATTATGTAAAATGTCGAAGTACCTGTAGGATCTGATTGTTTAGCAGATGGTTCATCTAAAATTTGAAGTCCAAGTGATTCTGCTTTACCATCTGGTCGAGCAACCTGTCAAAACAAAACTAAGCATTATCTGTTTCCTGCAGGGGGTGAGGTTCCAAAAAGAAATTAACCGCTTTTATACTCTAATAATGTCCAGTTAGTTTTGCCAACAGTCCAAATATATATGTCCGAAATCACATGTGGAGGGGTGCTTATCAGTGTTTTTAAGCATTGGAGCTATTCCAAAAAAACACTCCTCCACTGGTGATGTCTGACAGTTATTTTCTAGTTTGGTTACATGGTGCGAAACTATAAATAACTTAATACATACCTTAAGAAATGCATCGATATCTCCTACAGAAGGTATGTAATCTGGTATAAATGGTCTCAACTTATAATCAAGGTCGATTGCTTGGGGTGTATACCTAAACGAAATGATGTGTATAACAGATGACAGTACTCAAAATAAAACAAAATTATCACTGTGTGGAGGAACGACATTTATCGCTATAAAGCCTAAATACTATAGAATTAATAAATTTAACGAGAATGCTTTAAAGTGGCTAATTTACTCAGGAATACGTCTAATTTATTTGCTTTTTTGGAAATTTACTATATTGTATGAATCAATTTTAAAAGAAATATGCAACATATCTGGAATTTAGATGCAAAGATATTAAATTACTTAAAATAGTCTTACAGATTTGTGAAAAATATGCAATGTTTAATGGGATAATTAAAACCCCCCAGAAATTTTACCAAAGAAAACAAAAAAATTCTAAACTGAAGACAAAATAAACAAAACCAACAAGAAGCATCGATGAACCTCAAGTAATGTCAGTTACATGATGACAGACTATTTCTCTGATGGGTAGTGAAAATATGAATAAATAATTATTGTGGAGGGATATTCAAGCTTCATTCAACTGAGAGGGGAGAAATGTTTACCTTAAGATATATTGAAACAATTCTTTAATTTCTTGACTCACAGGTAAATGTTCATAATCTGCAGGATCATACGTTCTAAAGAGTAAAATTCAAAATGTAGTGGAATCCAGTAGTTTCAAACTTTCGAAAATAGATTTTTAAGTAACTTGGATTTTTCTGAATACAGATTCCTTTGGTTATTTCAAATGTTATTTCGATTTCTCCGGAGAATTTGAAATAAGCAGATTCTACTCTCACAACATAATCCTCTTAATTTTTTGTTACAAAAACAAATTTGACCAAATTCAATAAAAATGAAACTGCAAAAGAATTTGCATTGCGAAGCTATGCACAGATGGGTTTTAAGCTGACTTTGACACTAATAACGGAATCGTAAGGAATAGCATAGCCCATATTCAGCACCATGTTCAGGTGAGGGGGAATGCATCCATTTATCTGCTCCCAGTACATCTTAAACAACTCCCATAATGTTAACTCTAATGAAGACATAGATCAGGGCATGTTTGGGTCAGATTAAAAATGTACTCCTGGTTAGAATAATATTATGCATATTTATCACTTGGTATAAGTACCTACACCAAGAAAATGTAACATTGGATGGCCCTTTGAGAGAGACAATTGTAATGTTATGTATTAAATGCTGTTTAAAGCTATATCTTTTAGTATGTAAATAAAGAAATCAGTGACGTATTTATATGGCGATGTACTAATTTATTTTACGATTTTTTTGCGGGATATTTCTACCACATTTGATGAGGTCATTTTCTCTTATCGATTGAATGTTGTATTGAACCTCACTTATCTTTGCTGATATACAAATATTATGTTAAAACATACATACATTTCACTCACAGCTGTATTTTCTTGATCTTCTGGTTTTACAGCATGAGTTCTTGTAAGCTTATTTTTTGATTTCTTTGGCATTGCTATTACTTTTTCAAATAACTTTAAAGAACAAAAGTTAACTTTCTCTTACACTGTGTTCTTTGCACTAATTGTAAAATTTCTATGCACTAATTGCAAAATTTCTATGCACTAATTGCAAAGTTTTTCTAAACGTCATAAAAGTTCTATGCGCTAATTTCAAAGTTTATCAATTTCTGTCATTTATAGATATTGTCCCAGAAGAAGCCCTGGGTAACAAATTGCTAATGAGGATTTCTTCTCATTAGGAAAATTAAGTTTTAATAACTACAAATAATAAACAAAAAGTAATTTTAAATAATAACAAATTCGTGTGATTCTTTGTTATTTCAAAATTAATTGTGATTTTCTTTCAGTAGATCCAATTTGACAAAATTTAACAAAAATGAATCTGTGCAGAAGTATGTTAGGTCAATGAGCTTGCAATCCATTGATCATTGACTCAATACTTTCCTCAGTAGATTATATTTTTGAGACGAAAGAGTGCTGGGTATCTTAACGAGTTTACAATTCATTGTTTTCTTACATATAAAGAGCGCTGGGTATCTCAGGAAGCCTTTACATGGACCCCTTAACGAGTTTACAATTTATTATTATTTTATTATGGGTGTCAGCATAAATTTGCACGGTATTTGCATATTGTCGACACAAATATTTTATGAATGGGTGATTTTAGCGGCAACAGGGAAGAATAACATATCGTGATCAAAATAAGAGAAAATGTAGAGAAGGGATTCTTGAGCATAGCTCATATGTTTACAGCCTGAAGGAATGCTAAAAATCACTAAAAATCATTATTTGAGATTATTTGCTCCTATTTCAAACACCAAACATATATATTTTTATACAGAATAAGAATGACATTCATAATAACAAATTTGTTGCTTACATACTGTATTTACTTAAATTAGCACCTGTTATTTTTGTTTTTTCATTTTTTTACTTTTTGAGTTACGGTTATTAGAAGGAGATTGCTTAAGAGAGGGGTGCTTGCTAAATATTTTCAAAAAAGATGTACGGAACGCTCAAGAGTAAAAGCAAACAAAGATGGTTGCAATAAACTAGATGATATTATCAGTTAATACCAATATCTATCCTCCTCATGGACACTTATTAGAGGGTGCACTTAATAAATTATTCAGGGGGTGCTAATTGGATTGGGGTGCTTAATAGAACATGGGTGCTAAGTAAACAAATACAGTATGCCATTAACAATTTGATTAGTTCAACTACAAGTAGGTTTTGTTCGATCATAAGTATGAAAATATGTTGCAATGCATGTAAGAAGATTGATGCTGAGCAAAAGTTTATATAAAAACAAGTTCAAGTTCTTCTGTTTATCATAAAACTCCATGCCTAACTAAATTTGTATTGACAAGCCTCTGAATTCAGGTCAGCATTCCATTCCCCTGTGGAGGAGCATCCTGTTGGCTAAAAATTAGCCTCTAAAAATGCTCCTCTACAGGGGAATGCCGACGTGAATTCAGAGGCCTGTATTAATATATTTAAACAAAGCAAAAGCAGGGAATTCAAAGAAGATTATGTTCAAGTGAATATACATAATGAGTAATATGGTAATGCAGCAGAAAACTACACTAAAAAACACTCCTCCACAGGTCATGTCTAACAAGTACAAGCTTTTAACATTTTACTTTTAAATAAAACTAGTGTTGCATGTTGCAGTTAACATTGGAATGAAAAACAAAATCATCATTTCGATAACAAATTTTGTTGAACATTTTATTTTGTGGTTGTTAAAGAATTACATTTGCTTTTACCATATGCATGATGAAATTTATTCAGATCACAAAATCTGTTAATCTTTTGTGAAAGGAGGAAACAAAAACCTCTAAAACATACTCACCACACAAAAATATTAAATGTATAATATGTTTTGACATCAAATGGAAGAAATGAAAATATATAAACCTTCTGATTATTTCCTTCTTAGTTTTAATATCATTTTAAAATGAAGAGGTTTAGTTTCTTATTTCTATTTGGTTCACAGTGATCTCGACACATCATTAAAGTCGGCATGAAAATTCTTTAATCGCGAATGATTTTTTTATTATTATTATTATTTATAGCTGGTCACCCAAAGCAAGGCCACAAGGCTATTGGATTACAAAGGGCTACTACTGATATGTAGGTATTGTTACAGCTATCAGAAGAATAAGTAACAAAATATTTATACAAAACATTATTTTAGTATGGGAATAATGTTTGGTCTTCATAATTTACTTCAGCATTGAAAGTTCTATTACAATACCTTTCATAGAACTTGTAACTTACGTCTTAATTTGTCTCTGCTCTTTTTCTTCAAAAAAGCAATTTACCTTCACAATTGCTGCATTTCAATTTTGCAGTAGGGAGTAACTATGAAATCATCTGCAGGTGGCTTGGATTATATCCTGTTAGTGCCGGAAAATTTCTATTTGGAGTGGATTAATATCTGCAAGTAAGGGACCATCTCCAATATTCGTTTGAAGGGAAGGAGTGCTGAATCAGCAACTTGCATTTGATTGGTTTCTTTGTATCAAAGAAACCAATCAAATACGAGATCGTTGACTTGACACTCTTCATCATTGGAGATGGTTTCTAAGGGAACAGATTAATTTTGTGGATTATCGCAAATGATATAATCAGAAGATGACCACATGTTTTAGCACAATGCAAATTAACAGAATCATAAACAATCATTATGGGTGAGTCAGCATACTGAAAAAAAGATTATATGAATAAAAACATTTGTAAGGATTGTAAAAGTTTAAAAAAGATCATTAATTAACGAATACAAAGAAGTAATTCTTTTAAAAATTCCACTTGTCTTTTCCAAATCTTGATGATATTAGAACCTCACACACCTCCAAATTACAATTTTACTCCGGGGCTTGGGCTTACAGGGTCCCTCAAGACCCCAGCTGATAGTATGAAGGGAAGTGTAAAGGAAATTATTACCTTTGTGGTATGTTATCATAACTCAAGAACAGTGGATTCATTTATAATCAAAGTATATATTTTTGGAAAGCTCTTAAAATCCTCTTT
>JAULBZ010004602.1:0-14525 GCA_032360805.1 Neoturris breviconis | reverse complement strand
GAACAAAGGTAAATAATTCACTTACTAACCTGATGTTTTCCTTCCTCGTCAACTTTCTAGAAAGAAAATAAATTGTATGTATTACAAAGGTGCACACTATAAACATTGTCCATATTCTAGTAGTCTTTTTCGAAAAATCAAAATAGTTTTAGGGATGTACAAGTGCTGTCTGGCGGTTACATTTAGGCTTGTCCTAGAATTACTACACCGCTCAAAACAGCACATGAAACAAACAACAACAACAACTCTGAACGCATTCAGATTTTTACATATTGACTCACAGAAATTGCCTACCTGAATGAATTTAATTTTGCGCAGTACTATTTTTCGCACACTTTTAGGTGAAGAATAATCTATGTGAAAAGCCTTTCCTGAAATTCCCAAATTTTAATCCCGATTTCTACAATCCCTAAATTCCCCGAACCAGTTGTTTTTTGCATTGTTTGAAAATACAAGCTGTGATGGAGAAATTGGGTCGATTGAGCAGAAGACTAAAACGATTTGTACAAACTAAGTTCTACAGAATTATGATGAAAAATCGACAAAAACTACTCAACAATCCTCAGTAATTAATTTCTTTAAAATAAGGTGTGCAAATTGAAGTCCATGCAAATATCTTTTAACTTCGGTGCACTGCATGAATTTAAGTCCACGCAAAAATGAGTACTGCATGAAATCTAATTATTCTAGTGACAAGGTGCTTTCAAAGCAATCAAAATAGAACATCTTCTCCGTTTTTTAATTTCTTTTTTTTCTAGCCAGGTGATTAAATATGTTATTTAAGAAAATAGTGTGGAACCTTTACATGAGGTTTTATAAGCAATCATTAGTAATAAGGGGCCATCTCCAAAATTCGTTCCCAGGGGAAGAGTGCTAAATCAACAATCTTTCAATTGATTGGTTTCTTTGTGCCGAAGAATCCAATTAATTGCAGCCTCGTTGACTTAACACTCTTCATTGTAGATTATTTTTCTCAAATTTAATGATTTTGACTTCTTTAAAACTGCTAAATTACCTGCTTTATGAAAAAATTTTTGGAAATGGCTCCTAAGTCTGTCCAAATATTTTCCCATGAACACTATACCATTAACTGAAAACAGTCAGAAAAGTCAAGCATGAGCATGAGCAAAATATTCCATTTTAATATTAATAAAGGTTTATTTACTCACCACGTCCATTCCAAGGAGTACTAAGAATGGAATATTATTCATTCCTCCTTTGATCCATTCTTCCATACTAATTTGTCCATCAGCATCACAATCCATTTCAGCTAACATGTCTGTTAGAATCTAGAATTACAAATAATTGCTTATCAACGCAAGGATTAAAATAACCGTCGGTCATCATCATGGAGGAGAGGTTTTTATTATTAATTTTATTTATTAATTAATATCAGCCAAATTATCTGAAAATATTCTGCAAATGCTGTTCTCCATAGTGATGACCAGCAGTCATGTTAACTCCTGCAGCGATATACGTTTATTTGATTTGTGCGAAATTAATGTTACACATACGATGTCAAATCATGTCTAGAACTACTCTTTAGAAAATTGAGTAGCAACAAAGCAAAAACAAACTGAATTTTTATCAGTAGACAGTTTAATAATAGATGACAGATTTTATAGAAATAATTGTATATTTTATAAAATTTGTATACTGAATGTAGTTAATAAGTTATATACTTCAAACACTAGCTTCAAACATTGCGGTATAAGAAAACTGATAAAAATAAACTTTGTACACATGACAATACACAGTCTAAATACGGAGAAATAATTATGGGACCGTATTCGATAGGCTTTCGCCATTATCTTATTTCCTTTCCTGAATGACAATCTTCAATTCCCAATTAATTTTCTAATAGAAAATCACCAGTGCAAAGTAGAGTGAAGTAACTACTAAAAAAATGTGACCGGAGCAAACAAAGTAATGTGAAATAGAAAGGGACCAATAAGACAAACAAGGAAATGCTTTATTCAAAATAAGAGCAAATAATCACTGTGAAGCAGGGATTTTTGAGCATTGCTTCAGGCTTTATAGCCTGAATCTATTTTGCTGGGTTTCCTTATAATAAATTTTAATTTCATTGGTGCCTCATTACAGATAATAAAGAATTAATTATTTTACCGGTTTCAGTACAGATGTATCCCATCCTAGGTACTCAGCTACACGTATCATTTGAGATACAATCGATTCTAGTTCCTAAAATAAAAAGATAAGACTACAATGGTCAAATAATCACTGTGAAGGAGGGAATTTTGAGCATAGCTTTTAGTGTCTTGGCTAACATTAACAAAGCACCAAGAGAGAGCGATAAAGATTAGTTTAGTTTAAGATTTTCAAAGTAGCAAGTGCTAACGAAAGAACATGTTGAAGCATCACTGAGATCACGTTAAAGTCAGAACAAGCATGAACAAATTGACTAATCCTAGGCATGGAGTTTCATGTCACTTATTTTATGTTAATTTAATCGATACATAAATTTCTATAACTGTTTAGCGCATGCACAAGTGCAAACTAAGCATGCACATTATCCCTTGAGCATGCATCAATAAGTTCATTTCGTGTTTTTTTTTCTGTTTCCATGCTAAATCGACCCCTGAAATAAAGTCATTTTGACCAACATGAGATTGCAAAATGAGTTTCATTTCACCCTCAGCATGTAAACATTGATATAAAGATATGACCGGAGACAGCTATGATGAAAATCTTATTTTCGGCGAAATGAAACTTCAAAGGCTGCCTTAGTCACCGTAGGAAATATTTTGGGAAATATAACCAGAGTAAACATTTTTGGAGGCAAATTATTGGTCTCAAAAATATAACTTATATGCTGGACATTACGGTAGTAAAACAGCTAATCATTATCAGTCATGAGTTCACTTAAAAGTTGTGACTTTGTCATAGGGCAATTGAGATTCTCTCATGTTTTGGCTATTTTAGATTGCGTTGGTGCGTACTTTCCCGTAGTTGAGTTGAATATAACATAGATTATTTTAGCATCATGTCTGGCTCTTCAGAATGATAGGCTTCCTGTGACATGGAGCCACTAATTCAATCATAATTCAACAATAAACATCAGAGCATGTGGTTTTAATGCCAGTTTAAACTTATGAGTAGAGTGAACAAACATGATGTAAACAACGAAAGAAACCTTTGTTAAAAAATGAAAAAAAATGCTACGTAATAACATACCAAAAAAAAAAGAAAAACATTTATTGAATAAAAGAAGAAAAAGAATGAAGTATATTTTATTAATAAAAGTAAATAACAAAAGAAAATTAAGTATTTCATCAAAAACTCACATCGTAAAATCTAACTTTGATAGCATTTAACGACAACAAAAGCTGAATGCCGTCGTAACATTCCAGAGGGCTGAAACACTAGACTGCAAAATTATGTAATGACGAGAATAAAGTTTTTTTTTTAAATGAACAGTGAAGAGGCCAATGAGTGCTTTTTTTTTGTAACTTGCACATGGTGCGAGAGGGAGGTTCTCAAAAAATATGTATACTCATATGTATACTTCCTGTAAGTATTTCATATAGGTTATACAGCATGCATAAAGAGTGCATTTTCAAAATATTGTAGGGGCTATGCCCCCTAAACCCCCATGCTTGTAAAAATCCCTACTTAACACTAATATCAGTGTGATTTTGGCTGTTTTTTGACTATTTTTAGTTGAGTGCAATGTTCTTGTGAATGATTCAAAAGTTTATTATATAACATTCTACGCATGTGAAGCAACACAAACCTGCTAATCTGTGAGGACTCAGAAGGTTATTATATTGTTTTTGGCATATGTGAAGCAACACTAAACCTATTGATCCATGAGAAGAACTCAGAAGTTTATCATATTATACATTCTACATGGGAAGCAACACAAACCTGCTGATCTGTGAGAAGGACTCAGAAGGTTCTATTATTATTGCATTCTACTTGTGAACGGACACAAACCTGCTACTCACCTGCTGATCCAAATAGTTATTCATATCACTGTCATAAACTCTGAACACAACTAAAAAAGACATACATGCAAAGCTTGAAGCATAAATAGTACAGTGTAGAGCACATAATCACTGTGGAGGAGTGAATTTTGAGCATTCCCTCCTCCACAATGATCATTTTGTTCCTATTTCAAACACTGCATTGGTTTTATTGTTCAATGTTTGAAATAAGAGCAAATAATCACTATGGAGGAGTTTTTTGAGCGTTGCTTCAGGCTACAAATTCTGAAGCAATGCTCAACAATCCATCCAAAACAGCGATTGTTTACTCTTATTTCGAACAGTTGTTCTGAAGAAAACAATCAATTGCAAGTTGAGATATTATTAACTTTCTGCATAGATAAAGGGTATTTCTATCTTTCGGGATTGCAGTAATTGGAAAACATAGATGTGCTAATATTCTTCTACTTTTACCCCTAGAATTAATTGAAAGCTAAAATCTTACATTCAAGTTTGTCTTGAACATCACCACCTTCAAGTAAGGATAGATAACAGGCTATTTCTTTAATTTCGATCATTGGAACATAAGCTGCATTGTAATTTGTGGAATTTTTATGTTGTACATTATTGACCGTTGCATCATCAAATGATAGACTCTTGTGACTCGTGTGATTTTCAAGGTGAGATTTTGATACTTCAAAGTCTGACGATGCTCTTTTACTTTGATCCACTAAATATTTAAAAATATACCAATTATGATTTTTTTTGTCCACCCAGGCCTCTGAATTCACGTCGGCATTCCTCTGTAAAGGAGCATCTTTGGAGACTAATTTGCAACTAAGTGTGCAGAATCATTGATCTTGCAAATGATTGGTTTCTTCGTCCCAAAAATTACAGTTTTATACCTTTTCTCGAACTAAGGAGCCATCTCCAAAATTCGTTTTAAAAAGCAGATATTTTGGAAGCTTTTTAAAGTAGTCAAAATCAATAAATTTGAGAAAAATTAATCTACAATGAGGACGAAGAAACCAATCAATTGCAAGATCATTGATTCAGCGCACTTAATGGAAAAATTCAAAATTTCTTATTAGCGTCTCTCCCTATTAAATGCCCCTCCCATTCAAATGGCCATGAGTTGGTTATCAGGCATTTAGTCAAAATTAGTTAAACATTAGTCAAAAGAGGTAAACAGAAAGTATACATGGCCTCTTATTTTGTTCTCTTATCTAAGTGTTTTTCCACAAAAATTGTGGAATTTCATGGAAATTTTCAGTCAGGTTAATATTATCCAAGTGTATAGCTACATCTCAAAAATCAAAATATATATTAATCATTAACATATTTTTTTAACGCCCATCCCGTTTAACGTCCAGGGTTAAAATTTTACATTAAATCCCAGGGCATTCAAACAGCTGTTTATGGTATATATAGGTGTATTACTAATTCTACTCAAACATTGAAGATTTTTATTATGTCACCATTTTATGTACCATAATGAATCCTTTATAAGCCATCTACCAGGCCCTATTTTAGGCAAGAAGTGAATCCGTATATCTGACGCTACCCCTGTAAAAATAGGGAAAAAGTGCCTTTTTGCTCAAAATCTATCAAAAAGTGCCCGTTCCAGCTAATTTGGTTTCATTCCGGAACCTGCCAGTGTCATATCCAAGGCTTTTTTGGGCATACCTGTTTTGCACATAAGCCTTCATTTGGGCGCATTAAAATTTTAAAATATACCTTTACCCCTATTTCATGGCTTATTTGATTGGTGCAGGTAAGACTAGCCTGTTTCTGATACCAAAATTGAAAAATGATGTAATTTAGTATCATAAAAAGGAAAATGAAAAACAAATTTCGCTCAATAGTTTGGGCTTCAGACCTGTACACCGGTATCAAAATTGACCTAGATATGTCCCTGCCTGCCCTCAGATTCTAGAATATGGCCTGTCTACTCCTTCAAATAATAGAGTTGCATACGGTTCCTACCTGGTTGTAAACTATCATAGGTTATATTCGCCGACTTCCTAGATTTAGTTGAAGAATCTAAATGATTATTTGAGCCACCTATACGATTATCTATATTTAAGCTCTCTACAGGGTTTGGTTGAACTACTGCACTCGATTGAATTCCCGCGACTACAGTAGCTGTCGCAACCACAGTTGCACGGCGTGCACCTTTTGCTATTCTGCCATATGATAAATCTAAAAAAAGAAATGGACATTCAAATAAACAAAGAAAATTACTATTGTCGTTGTTGTTGTTTCGGTCTGATTTTAATACACCATTAAAATAATACTTTGATAGACAGTTTTAAGTTTCATATAAATATCTTAGAGGTCAACAAAAATCGTTGGGTGTACAATATAACAAACCTGCATATAACTGCAGGACATCACCTGTGGAGGAGCGTTTTTTGCGAGTATATGTGTATTTATAGGTGATGTTCAGCAGTTATATTCAGGCTGGTATATTACTTATGAAACCAACTTCAGATTCTGCTTGCGCTGATCTTCGTTGAGAGATACTTAGTACCGAGCAGGCAAAAACCTGTTCGAAGTCAGCAGTAAAAGACGCTAGAACAACATTGAAAACATTGTTCCAGCATCTTACCGCAGACTCTGAACAGATTTTTGGCAATTGGATATGCACAAATTGGATATAAATGCAAAAATAAACACTGTCCAGTATAAATCCGAGAGAGATCAAGAGAGATAAAGATTACTCCACCTTCAAAATTAGTCCACCTTTAAATGAGTTTCAGCCACACAACTGCAAACAATTTTGGAAAATTTTCAGTCTTATCCCGTAAAGTATTCTGAGGTGGAGGTTATTCACTTAAAAAACTTACCATCATCATTTTCTATAGCACCTTTTCCATTTTCCACTAAGAACTTCTTTAATAAGGCATTTGGAAGCTCAGAATGAGTAAGGTCTGTTGACAGTACTTTCTTATGAAATGTCCAAAATAGTGTTTGACATAATTCATCACTAATTCGATCTCCGAGGTATGCTGACATGAATATCTTAAATCCTTCATATCCCATGGGCTAAAAATGTAAAGTTACATTCACAGTGTTAAAATAAGAACCAATAATCGCTGTGGAGTAGTGATATTTAAGCATAGCTTCAGACTACAAAGCCTGAAGCTATGCTCAAAAATCCCTCCTCCATATTTGTTCTTATTTCAAACACTGATTCACGTTATGCCACATTTATCAGTTTTCAAAAATTAAAAACTACTGAAGACGGGGTGTCTGGGGCTAAAGACCAACATCATAGGAGATTTTCCAATGGAAAATTAATAAAAAATTTGAAAGATTTTCTGCATTTTCCATTGTTTGTATTTAGTTTTATATAAAATTCTTCCCAATTTGTCACAAAAACGCTATTTTCTCAAAATTTCTGGCTAACACTCTGGCACAGTGCTTTTGAATATACATTTAGATAAAACATAACTTGAAGCTAAGCTCAGAAATTACTCATCTGCAGTGATTATTTCAGGTCTGAAAATTCATGTTGGCTGCAAATTAGCCTTCAAAGATGTTCCTTAAGAGCAAATAATCACTGTGGATGAGGGATTTTTAAATTATAGCTTCAGGCTACAAAGCCAAAATTCCTCCCCGACAATAATTATTTGTTCTTAATTCAAACATTGAATAAATACTCATCTACACGATTCATCTGAAGAAACCAAGTACAGCAATCATACTAAAATATTATACCTGCTCTGTATCATAATCTTTGTATAAACCCTCTCGAAATTCAGTAAGAACATCTTTTAATCTTCGCTTAGAGTCTAAAAAAAGATTCACAGGTAATTTTGCTAGAAATCCGGACATGCTGATGAATCACCTCTCCACTGGCACTATTTGTCTTTGGACTCGGTTGCTTTTAATCAAACGACATATCATATAAATGCTTCTACAGTAGTAAGCAGAATCAATATTACTTAATTCCTTGTTTATTGTCAGTCAGAGGCTATATTTCTAATGCACGATGTGTGGGAGTGTAGGTAGGTAAAAAGAATTAAAAAAAACACGCAAAATTTAAATTGATAACACATGACTTATAATTAGCACAGCTGAGCAACAAATTATATTTAACAGCTACATTTTCACTTGAGAGGAAATAATGCCTAATTTCAAAGATATTACAGCCAGTTTGAGATTAGAGCCATAAAACGACCCACATGTCCTTATTTGTATTTGCAAAAATGTTTGTAGCCGAAAAGAAATCAAGTTTTAACCATTTTAAGAAACATAGATAACCAGGTTAAAACACATTAAAACAAAATTAAAATTTATCACAGAGTTGAACAGCAAATCCATGTGTTAAAACTAAAGTCACCTGAATGATTGAAAGTAGCCCACCAAACTAAGTGAAAGTTAAACCTAAGCACATAAATATGATTTACATACGCATATACAGTGTTTAAACAATTGGAACATCTTTTTCAAAGTAAAATTATATCAGCTCACTGTGGAGGAGAGTAGTGAAATTTCGTATCATAGCCTGAAGAAAAATCACTCCTGCCCAGTAGTGGATATAAATTGCATACACACATTATACATCATAGCATTATGTACACACCAAATAAAAAATATAGAATTAGTTGTTCTTTTAAAGACATGGCATGAGGATATCATGTCCTTATTAAGTTCATAAAGTTTCAGGTCAAATAAACGATTGAAACAGCTTTATGAATAATAATAAATTTACTACAGTCAAAACAGATAACATTTTATTTAGTCCACTGCATAATTTATTTCGCTTCGTTATCATTTTAAAAAATGGCTTTTATAGAATTCAAAACATGTCCTACAAATCGTTTCGGGACATCCGGATAAGTGTGGAATTTCAGCAACATCTATTAACTTGCCTTATCACTATTTTTGGTGAAGAAAATATTACGTTTGCTGACATTTACTGTTTCATATTTTTTTCACGCAAGTGTGACAGTATGTCTTATCTAAGTTGTTTTTCATTATCATCATGTTATTTTTTATTATCATTGCCTTGCACTGGTAGTTAATTTACTCTTATTGGGCACGCATGCAGAACTCAAAACACTCTCCTTCGCTGTGAATTAGAAATCTTCGCCCCAAAATCCTTCTACCTTCTCATAAAAAGCCTATCTCGTCTCTCGAAGTATTTTCCTTAGCTGTGTGTTTTAGCAAACGACTTTTCAAATCAGAAAATCTCTGTGAACGAGAGTGCTCAAAACAAGAGAAATCGTGCAGTTTGCATGGATATAAAATCAAAATAAACCCCCAGTGACACTCTTTCCCGACGGTATAATTGCTTGTAAGTTATTCTGTTATTTAGACAGTTCGCTATAATATATATAAATATAATTTCCAGCCAATTCTGCTACTGATAGACTCACAACGTGTACTAGGTCAATAAGACCATACTTAAAACTACAATTGCAGCTTTGATTGCAGAGAAAAAACATAAAGAAAAGGCATAAAGTTTTCAGAACTTTGGTATGGTGATCTTTTCGCTTTTACTGGGATATCTTGCTGAATTTTCTTCAGATTTGACTTGAATATGTTACTTACGATGCCGTGACACTATTTATCCAGGTTTGTTTTTAGCATAGTCTGATCTTTGTTCTAAAACATACATTTTTCTGTACCTTTTTTCAAGTTTATTGATATTTAAAACATGGCAAAGTAAAAATATCTTTCCGGCTTTTATGTTTGTTTTGGTTTACATGCACCATTATTTAAAGGAACAGTTTTCGCATAATTTAGGAACAATATTCGTACCATTTTTTTTTGTAAAAATTTAAATATTTAAGTGACGTCAAAAGTAATAATTACCACTGAATCTAAGCTTTATTTTTTCTCAAATCTTTAAAATATCAACATTACTACATCAACATCAGTTTATATATGGAATAAGGAGAGAATAAGAGAAAGAAAGAAAAAATAGAGCTTAGTATACTAGGTAACCCTGCATATGAATAAACAAAGAATAATGAAATAGAACAATAATTTTTCGTTAAAACAATCCATTCTGTTATTAAAAAAATCTTCCTCTGTTGAATTGTGTATTGTCATTACAGTACATTACTGATTATTCATGTTATTCATAACAAGTGGATCATTAATTGTTATTTCAAAATTGAAGGAAGCTTTTCCAAAATCAAAATGGAGACTTCAATTCTCAAAATTTAAAAAATTACTTTTATAAAAAATATCACTTATTATCTCAAAATACAAAATTGCTTGCAAAAAGATTCATGGTCAAAGTCTCATAGAAAAGTTAATTTTCAAAAATGTAATTCTATGTCTGTAAAAGTGCTTTGTAATTTGCAACAACAATTTTGTATTGCAGTAGCATATACATGCATTATAACAGAAATTTACATAATATACCTGAAGCTATCAAATGACGACACTCTTTGGCAATATTCATTTGTTCTTAATATAATGCACATACCTTTTATAGATTATAAAAGTAGAATCAAAGGATCTTTATTAAGCAATACGACAATACTGTCCTGTTTTGACAAAACACTGTAACCCACAGTGTCTTTAAATTGAGATAATTATAAAGAAACATAATTATTTTTATGCCATGGTAAATGCAAGCACGGATTATTTTTATTTTTAGTTATATTATTTCCTAACTTAAACTCCTAAGATTTGAAATTAAAAACTTTGGACAAAATTACCCTAATGTAACGTGGTATACAGCGTTTTGTGGTGACAATGAAATCTCTGATAAATGTGGCAGGGACATATACAAGGTAATTTTGATACCGATGCAAGGTATGGGAGCCCAAATAATTGAGCAAAATTTGTTTTTCATTATTTTAATGATATTAAAATTACATCGTGACACCATTCTAATATCAGAAAAAGGCAAGCCTTTACTTGCACTGTTCAAATAAACCATCAAATAGGGGTAAAGGTAACTTTTGCTATTTTCATGCGCCCAAATGAAGGCTTATCTGCTCAAAACAGGTATGCCTAAAAAAGCACTGGATATGACACTGAGTGGGTTACAGCTTTTTTCAATTTTGATATCAGCTTAAAAAATATCGTTATGATAAAAGTTTTAAATTAACAAAAGTTCTCAACAACAAAAACATATATAAACTCAAATATTTTGAAAATTTAGATTACAGCGTTTTGTCAAAACGTAACACAGTTGCTTTAAAAATGCAGATATAAGAGAATGGTGTCAATCTTTTTAGTAGTATTTCAAGGTCAAAAACTTGATAAATCTCTGAAGGTGCAACCTTTTTACAAAGAAAAAATGAATGTGATCTTTCACATCTACGATAAAATAAATGAAAAATGATATTCTCTCTGTATCCTACCATTTTGGAATTGAAAGCACTCCTCCACGGGTCAAGTGTGAGAGTTATTTTAAGGCTCATTTAGATATACCGATTAGGGCTCATCTCAACAGTAAAACTAGCAGAGAAAGAGTGCTGACTTAACGATCTTGCAATGGATTGGTTTATTCGTACCGAAGAAACCAATCCATTACATGCTCTTTGAAAACACCTGTGCAGTTTCATTTTAGTTGATTTCGGTCATTATATTTAGTTTCTTTAAAACTCAGGGTTTAAAATAACACTGTGGAGGTTTTCAGAATATTTCCAGCCAAATTGGCTGACCAGCTGTTATTTCAAGCCCTAAAAACTATGTCAATAAAGTTGATTTTAGGACAAAAATAAGATAATCCCTACGATTCAGATAAAAGTCAAATTATTTCATGATGGTATATGTTAAACCTATAAGCTACAGAGGTTAAAAGAACTGTCAGTCATCACTGCGGAGGAGAGATTTTTCAGATCTATCATGTTCTTAACAAAAAATCTTAAACTTTATTTTTGAAATGTTACAGCTTGATTTTTGCACTTTTCCTTGCCTCTGTTTTTCGTAAACCCTCATAAATTATATAGTGAATTTACCAACAAAATATATTTGCCTATATGTTATTAGGATCTTATATGGATCATGAGGATTGGGATATTATAAGGATCATAAATAAGCTCTACGAAAGAGTATAATAATAGTAAAGTTACATAACCTAAAGCTAACATGAATAATATACTCCAAAACAGCATGTTGTAATTTTGGAATCTTGGCAGATAATAGACGTATAATGTATAAACCTAAAAACTAAACGTGAATAATATACTCACAGCATGCTGTTATTTTAGAATTTTTACATAAAAGGACGAAATGTATAATATAGTATATTATTCCACTGAGGCAATAATGTATTACCCAAAGTTATTGTCAAGAACATGTTAAAAATAAAATAACCTTTGCACACTGTTTGGTTGGAGACTTAATAATTTATTGTGAAATTTATAGGAAAACTTCACACAATAATACATCAATCTATTTCAATTTCAATTCCATTTTTATTTCTTATTTCAAGTAAAAGCAGATGTTTGAAAACAGAACATCAAGTCCTTATACAAATAAACTCAATAAAATAGAAATATTTTCTCTTAATTTAATATGTATGTCAGCAAAAACTTGTTCAAAGTCAGCAGTAAAGATGACAGAACAACGTTGCTCTAGCATCTTTACTGCAGACTTTGAACAAGCTTTTGCCCACTAGAAACGTGTATTTTATGAGAAGAACGAAAATAGCATCAAAACACATATGCTGTGTAATCTATCTGTATCGAAAATAAGAGTAAATAATCACTGTGGAGAAGAGATTTTTGAGCATAGCTACAGGCTTCGTAGCCTTAAGCTATGCTCAAACTCTTATTTCGAAAACTGACTGACAATTTTATGCTTAATGTAAAATGTATGCATATTCAAAACGTCACGCAACAATTGTATACTGTATAATATTAAAGGGCACTATATCAATTGTGTTCAGTTTACTTATTTAAAACATAATAAATAAAATCTTTAAATAAATGAACTCATCCCTTAAATGACTAACACATTTTGACATTTTTAGTGTGGTATCTCCCAGCCAGCAAAAACCTGTTCAAAGTCAGCAAAGTAACGGTAGAACAGATTTTTGCCAGCTGGGCTACTCAAGACAGTAATTCATTTTAAAATTTGAAAAAGTTCATTTAGGTGCCCATTGCATCTCGAAGTATCATGTAGCAATTTTCCCTATTTTTCCAAAAGTCGCATTCTGCAAGGCATCAAGGTCACTACTTTACATAGAGCTACAAAAGAAGGACACAGTTTACAAAGATGAAAGATGAGAATTAGCGTTACACTTAGTTTTGAAGATCATAAGAAGGTGGAAAGCAAGATAATGGTAAAGTAACTCAGATGTACCAGGAAAAAAACTAGTTGAATATAAATTATTGTGACAAAAAGATGACTGAACAGTAAATGGATAAGCATCACTGAATATCTAGTTTTATGAACGAATGATTTTACAGCAGGAACCAAATATTTCAATTCATCGGAACAACTGCCATGGAACAGTTACCACTTGGCATTTCAGGAGGCATTAGGGGAAGCATCTATTTAAGGGAATTATTTCTATTTACGGGCAGGCATCCCGTCAGACAGATTATTTTTCATATATATAAAAAAACCGTGTGTGGTATAACAAAATAAACGTTCGAAAATGATGCTGATTTTTCTGAAGTTGAGTTTTTTTTTTATATATATATGTATACATTAAAAAAAATTATTTTAAAAACAACACAAAAAAATGATGGACCACAAAGTAGAATATGTATATATATAATTCCAATCCAACTTTTCAAAAAAAAACCTCCACTGTGATTATTTACTTTTATTTCGATCTCTGTGATATTCATTATTTCAATCTTTGAATATTTTATCCTAGTGGGTAAAAACTTGTTCAATAACCACCATAAAGATGTGAGAATAACGTTGGAAACGTTTCTCTAGCGTCTTTACTGTAGATTTTAAACAAGTTTTTATCCACTGGGAAATGATAGAGTGAAACGAAGGTGTAATATTTATAGCATGCAAAAATATGCACATAATTTATTTATGCAATCTATTGACTACCTTTTGCATAGTTATTTGAATTTCTAAAAGTTTTCAATATAGCATTCATTAATGATTTAAAGAAAAGTTTGATGTGTTATTTCTGTAATGTTTTTAAGTAAATATAACACATCATTACCGATACTCTACGAAAAACTTTTTTTTCAAGTTATATTCAAAAAAAGTGGAAATTCAGGTCGGCATTCCCCTGTGGGGGAGCAACTTTGGAGGCTAATTTGCAGGCAAAGATCCAAAGATGCTCCTCTACAGGGGAATGCCAACCTGAATTTCCAGGCCTGTTCAAAATAAGTGTAAATAATCACTGCAGAGGAGGCCATATAGTCGGAAGCTATGGTCAGCAATAATTCCTAGTACAGAGTTTACTTGCTCTTATTTCAAGCACTGTTTTAGGGCTTCAAATAACTGTTGGTCATAACTGTGGAGGAGAGATTTTTCAAAATATTTTCAGCCAACTTGGCTATATATTTGAAAGCATACAGATTAGTTAGATTCTACTACAGAACTACACACAGGGTGTCCAGCAGAGTCAAATATGAAATTCCAGCCTTTTTTAGTGAAAAAGGACCTTTTTTCCAGCTTTTTTCC